>PVIU01032165.1:0-13887 GCA_004026605.1 Ondatra zibethicus
TAAGGCACCCTCTCCTCTGCTGCACAAGGACTTAGCTGGGGACATCCCCGTGGACACCTGGGATACCCTCCAGAGTCAAGTCTCTTGCCAATCCTAAAATGACTCCCTTAATGTAGATATCTTATTCCCTTCTCCAATATCCGCCCTTCCTCCATCTCTACCCTCCCGCTCCCCCAAGCTCTCTCCTGTCCTTCCCTTATCCCTCCTCCTTCCCCCTCTCCCCTTCCTCCATCCCCACCCCTGTGCCCACCCCTTTGCTTCCAACTTTTGTCGGGTGATCTTATTTGTTTCCAATTTCCAGGAAGATCTATATATGTTTTTCTTTGGGTACACCTTGCTATTTGGCTTCTCTAGGCTTGTGTGCTATAGGCTTAATGTCCTTTGTTTATAGCTAGAGTCCACTAATAAGTGACTACATACCATAAACATCTTTTTGGGTTTGGGTTATCTCACTAAGGATAGTGTTTTCTATTTCCATCCATTTGCATGCAAAATTCAAGATGTCATCATTGCTTTTTTACCACTGAGTAGTATTCTAATGTGTATATATTCCACACTTTCTTTATCCATTCTTCCACTGAGGGGCACCTAGGTTGTTTCCAGGTTCTGGCTGTTACAAATAATACTGTTATGAACATAGTTGCACAAATGCTTTTGTAGTATGATTGGGCATCTCTTGGGTATATTCCAAGGAGTGGTATTGCTGGATCCTGAGGTAGATTGATTACCAATTTCCTGAGACACTGACACACTGATTTCCAAAGTGGTTGCACAAGTTTGCATTACCACCAGCAATGGATGAGAGTTCCCCTTAATCCACATCCTCTCCAGCATAGGCTATCCTTGGTGTTTTTGATTTTAGCAATTCTGACAGGTGTAAGATGGTATCTCAAAGTTGTTTTGATTTGCATTTCCCTGATCACTAAGGAAGTTGAACATGACCTTAAGTATCTTTTGGCCATTCAAAAGTCTTCTGTTGAGAATTCTATGTTCAGATCATTATCGAATTTTTTAATTGGGTAATTTAGATTTTTAATATCTAGTTTCTTGAGTTTTTTGTATATTTGGGAGATCAGACCTTTGTCTGATGTGGCGTTAGTGAAGATCTTCTCCCATTCAGTAGGATGCCTTTTTGTCTTAATGACTGTGTCCTTTGCTTTACCAAAACTTCTCAGTTTCTTGAGGTCCCATTTATTCATTTTTGCTCTTACTGTCTGTGCCACTGGGGTTTTACATAGGAAGTGATCTCCTGTGCCCATGTATTGCAGGCTACTTCCCCCGTTCTCTTCTATCAGGTCCAGTGTGGTCAGATTTATATTGAGGTCTTTAATCCATTTGGACTTGAGTTTTGTGCATGGTGATAGATAAGGATCTAGTTTCATTCTCCTACAGGTTGACATCCAGTTATGCCAGCACCATTTGTTAAAGATGCTTTCTTTCTTCCATTGTATAATTTTAGCTTCTTTGTCAAATATGAGGTGTTCATAGGTTTGTGGATTAATATCTGGGTCTTCAATTCGATTCCATTGGTCAACGTCTCTGTTTTTATGCCAATACCAAGCTGTTTTCATTACTGTAGCTCTGTAATAGAGTTTGAAGTCAGGGATGGTAATGCCTCCGGAAGTTCCTTTATTGTATAGGATTGTTTTGGCTATCCTGAGCTTTTTGTTTTTCCATATAAAGTTAGTTATTGTTCTCTCAAGATCTGTGAAGAATTTTTTTGGGATTTTGATGGGGATTGCATTGGATCTATAGATTGCTTTTGGTAGAATTGCTATTTTTACTATATTGATCCTACCAATCCAGTAGCATGGGAGATCCTTCCATTTTCTGTTATCCTCTTCAATTTCTTTCTTCAATGTCTTAAAGTTCTTGTTAAATACTTGGTTAGTATTACCCCAAGATACTTTATGCAATTGGTGGCTATCGTGAAAGGTGATGTTTCTCTGATTTCCCTCTCTGTTTCTTTATACTTTGTGTATAGGAGGGCTACTGATTTTTCTTGAGTTGATCTTGTATCCTGCCACTTCACTGAAGGTATTTATCAGCTGTAGAAGTTCTTTGGTAGAGTTTTTGGGGTCACTTATGTACACTATCATATCATCTGCAAATAACGAAAGTTTGACTTCTTCCTTTCCAATTCGAATCCCCTTGATCTCCTTATGTTGTCTTATAGCTATTGCTAGAACTTCAAGCACTATATTAAAGAGATATGGAGAGAGTGGACAGCCTTGTCTTGCTCCTGATTTTAGTGGAATCACATTGTGTTTCTCTCCATTTAACTTGATGTTAACTGTCGGCTTGCTGTATATTGCTTTTATTATATTTAGAAATGATCCTCATATCCCTAATCTCTCCAAGACCTTTATCATAAAGGGGTGTTGAATTTTGTCAAATGCTTTTTCAGCATCTAAAGAAATGATCAAATTGTTTTTTTCTTTCAGTTTATTTATCTGATGGATTATATTGATAGATTTCATATGGTGAACCAGCCCTGCATCTCTGGGATGAAGCCTACTTGATCATAATGGATGATTTTTTTGATGTGTTCTTGGATTCGGTTTGCTAGTATTTTATTAAGAATTTTTGCATCGATGTTTATGAGTGAGATTGGTCCGTAATTCCTTTCTTCATTGCTTCTTTGTGTGGTTTTGGTATCAGGATAACTATAGCTTCATAAAAATAGTTTGGCAATGACTCTTCTGTTTCTATTATGTGAAACACATATATGTAAACATATGTAAATATGAAACACATATATGTAAACAAAGGCTTTTGTAGTAAGACCTAATGATTCTCTGAATTTCCTCAAGTGTCTGTTGTTATGTCCCCCTTTTCATTTCTGATCTTGTTTATATGAGTATTCTCTCTCTGCCTTTTGATTAGTTTGGATAGGGGTTTGTCGATCTTGTTTATTTTTTCAAGGAACCAGCTCTTTGTTTCATTGACTCTTTGGATTATTTTCTGTGTCTCTATTTTGTTGATTTCAGCCCTCAGTTTGATTATTTCTAGTCTTCTACTTCTCCTGGGTGAGTCTGCTTCTTTTTTTTTTTCTAGAGCTTTCAGGTGTGCTGTTAAGTCACTAATGTGTGCTTTCTCCATGTTCTTTATGTGGGCATTAAGTGCTATGAACCTTCCTCTTAGCACTGCTTTCATAGTGTTCCTTCAATGTGGTCAGGAGATTCTAGGTGGCTTGGTCCTTTTGTTGTGACTGACTGTGTACTTGGGGGATTTTTCTTGTTCTGCCCTCTCTTAGGTCTACTCAGCACTGGAGTTGGCTCTCAGATCCCCTCCTCCCTGAAGTAGGCTTTGGTGGTGGACCTAAGGACCCCCTCCAGATAGATCTGCTGGTACTGGTTCAGGGCCACTTGCTGGCCAAGGACCCCTCCTGTCTGCTGGTACTGGATCCAGGCCACTTGCTCGCCAAGGATCTTGCAGACAAAAGGCCAGGCTTGGTAGAAGAAGCCTGCTCCATGGAACAAAGAAACCCCTGGAGCCTTGCACTCACCAATTTTCCCCAGAGCCTCAGCCCTGAAGCAGGCTGAGTTCGGGGACCCTAGGACCCCACAGATGGAAAGGGTGCTTGGGGGAAAGCTGGGGTGGGATAAGCAGAAAAGCCAGTAGAGTGTGGGGCGAGTGCCACTGAATGGCCAGGGGGATTGGAGGGCATCTGGGTGGCAGGGTAGGGACCCACTTACCCCTCCTCAAGTATCTGCTGGAACTGGATCAGGGCCACTTGCTGGCCAAGGATCTCGCAGACAAAAAAGGCCCCTCTCTCCATCTCAACCCCCACCTCTGTCTCTCTTTCTCTCTCCTAGTTCTTTATCTGAACTGAGGTGGTGATATAAAGTAAAAAACAAAAAACTACAAACTAGCTTCTAGATGGCTACTCTTAGGAATTTCAATAGAAAATATGGTTTGGGATTACACCGTGTTGGGTAATATTTATGACATTGACACAACCAGAGTTACTTGGGAGGACGGAACCTCAGTTAAACAATTGCCTCTATCATATTTTCCTATGGACATATGTGTGTGTGGGTATTTTCTTAATTAATCATTGATGTGGGAGGGTCCATCCAAGACTGGATAGTGCCAGTTGAAAATGTGTGTACCTGTCCTAGAAAGCAAGCTGAACAATATGTAAAAAGCAAGCCTGTAAGGAATATGCTTCTGACTTCTACTCCAAGCTTCTGCCAGTGAGTTCCTGCCTTGATTTCCTTTCTTATGGACTGCAGTCAAGATGTATAAGTCAATAACCCATTCCTCCACAGATTGCTTTTTTTCAGAGTAGTCTATCACAGCAACAAAGAAAACTAAGATAGCAACTCAGTTGCCTGTAAACTCTTGGCTTCACTTCTGAGCTTTGCACACATGGACCTGACCCTATAGACTATTCTAATAACCCTAAAAACTAAAATAAGAAGTAAGCTGCCACCAAAACCTAAGACAGGTTATTGGGTGCTGCAAACATATGACATATAAAAAATAGCTTTTCAAATGCTTTGAAAATGGTAATGACACAAAACCCACAACCCTTGAAAGGCTAGTCAGAACAGTGGCCATAATCCAACTGAGTAGATTGCATGCTAAACAAAATACCAACAGTCTCCTTAGATGTAGCCAAGTCCATACAGTCATAATACAATATTTACAGCATGTAGAAACCAAATCAAATTCCTCAAAGTGGAAGAACCAGAAAATATCTGATGAAAAGGAAAGAAATCCAGCATATAATAACACAGAGATGACACACAAATAGAATTAAATGTTAAAGTTTTAAAGTCACTCTTATGAAAATGATACAATAAGTGAAGACAAATACTCATTTTAAACTGAATAGAAAAAAATTTCAATAAAGTGGTAATTTTATTGAACCAAATAAGTCTTAGAACTAAAATTTTAAACAATGATAATATGTATCTTGCTGCTACTGAATGGATTCAATAGTAGGATGTTGAATGGAGCTGCTTGTTCGTTCTGGCTGCTCAACCCCGAAATAATGACACAGAAACTGTATTATTTAAAACACTGCTTGGTCCATTATTCTAGTTTCTTTTTGGCTAACTTTCATATATTAATTTAACCCATTTCTAGTAATCTGTGTATTGCCACATGGCTATGGCTTACTAGCTAAAGTTTCATCTGGCCCCAGGGGCGCTACATGGTTTCTCTCTGGCTCTGCCTCCTTTGTCCCAACATTCAGTTTAGCTTTCCCTGCTTCCCTAAATTCTGCCCTATCAACAGGCCAAGGCAGTTTCCTTATTAACCAATAGTATTTACAGCATACAGAGAGGAATCCCACATCAGTAGAATAAAAATAACAGTGAAAGGCATCACCAAACCTGAGGGATTAACAAATAGTATCCATCCCAAGTAACAAAAAATGTGAATCTGGAGATATTGGAAAAATACAAGCAGCTTAACACTCACATCACTAATATCCTAGAAGGAGAAATTAAAAGAGAGAGGAAAGATAAACCTCTGGAAAACCTAGTAGCTGAAAAGTCCTTTGGCAAACGCTAGAAACCCAATGCTTTAATAAATGAAACCTCAACCATTTCCTGTCCAGATACATAATAATAAAACCACTGAAAAGCAAAGACCAACACAAAAAATCCCAAAATTATTCTAAGAAAAATGATATGCCATTTACAGAGAAAAAGAATTTAAATGATTAGAGGAATCTCATTTAAAGCCGTAGTAGATGGGTCTGAAGATGGAATTCATGGTAGAATATTTTCTAAAGCCCAGAAGCTCTGAGTTTGTTCCCTGTACTGTAAGAAGTTCAGAGATATGGTGCGTGGGGCACTGGGGAAAGGAATGGGGAGGAAAGAAGAAAAGAACTAATAACAAAAGGGACACCAACCAACAATTCTATATCTAGAGAGACTATACTCCAAGTGTTAGGTAAGTAAATATATCCTATATTGATGAAAAACTAATTATATGAATACTTGCTCTAACATAATTTTGAAACAAAAAAAGGTTGTTGTTTTTTTTATCAGAAGGATGTCTTGTGAGAAAAGAAAAAAAGCATAGAGATGTTAAATATCTCTGTAAGTATTGTTCTTCATTTCTTTGAATTAGTTTTCAGGGGGTGGAGTTATGGCTCAGAGGGTAAGAGCACTACCACCCTTCTAGTGACCCAAATACAGTTTCCAGCACCAATGTTGGGTGGCTCAAAAATGCCTGTAATTCCAATTCCTAGGGCTCAACACTGTCTTCTGGGATCTGCAGGTATCCATTCACGTGTATTAAAACAAAGACACATACAGGCACATAAACAAGAAAAAAATTTTCTAAAAACAATTTTCAGAGTTAAAAAGAAAATTTTTATATCTGAATAGAATTAACAATGAATACACACACACACACACACACACACACACACACACACACAAGTATATAACAGCATCATACCAAGGGGATGAAAAAGAGTTATCTTAATTGGTAAGGTTTCTTTTGATATTTTCAGAGCTGTAAAACTTCAGCTAAAATTATTGTTAAATTCACATATTCATATATGTGTGTAAAGTCAAATATAAAGAAAGCGCATGTACACACATACACTTAGTCACTCACATGCCTATGAGTCTTTATATACTCCAAATATGATAAATTTCACATATTTTTAATTGAAATGGAATTACATCCTTTCTTATCTTCACTTTCCTTTTTCTACCTCTTCCCAGCTACCCTCCTTCAAACTTCAAATGTCCCCTCCAAGTTCTTATATTGTTTGCTTCTTTTTCTTTGTTATTTATCTTACACATACAGAGGGGGAGGAGAGAAAGGGAGAGAGAGACAGAGATGAGTTTTTGTTGTTTATATGCATAATGTATGTGGTTCTAAGACTGACTGTACTACATTGGAGAACTAGGAAGAGGACTCATTACTGAGAGAGGCCAATTTTCCCTCTCTCAGCAGTCAGTAGTTACCTCTAGTTCTTTGCCTAGGAATAAGAACTGGTTTCAAACCTCAGGTTGTCAAAAAAAAAAAAAAAAGAAAGAAAAAAAAAAGAACTGGCCAAATATTTCCATTTCCACTTTAACATGTCCATTTATATTACTATTGTTCTAGTCTTTTCTGGTCATCCATTTCTATTTTTGCATGATATTGTTGAGAGAAAACTGAGATTAAATAGAACAGAATAAATGTTGAAGGGAAAATAATGACAAAACCGAAAGGATACAGGTGAATCTGCCATAAACACTTTTAGTGCGTGAACACTGTGGGGCTTTGAACGTTCCTAATTGGTGGTGCAGCTTCAGTACATTTAGGAAATATGGTATTGCAGGAGGACATATGTCACTGGGGGCAACTTACCATTCCTATATTGTTCTCTCTGTCTCCTCTTGTGGCTCCAGAATGTGACTTGTCAACCCTTGTTCCTGTGTCCATGCCTGCTATTTACTGCAATTGTGAACCCAAACCCTTCTGGAGTCATAAGCCCAAATAAACCTTCCTTTAGTATGTTACTGTGGTTATAGTGTTTTATCACAGCAAGAGAAAAATAACTAATTCATCCTCATTAGAAACAAATTGTCCTGAGTTTAATATGATATAACAGTGATGGTTAATTTTAGGTATCACCCTCGGTGGACACAAGAGATATGGGGTATTTTTAAGGGGAATTTCTGGTGGGATCAATGTTATAACTAGCAAAGGGAATAAAACAATGTGATCTCCTCATCATGGGTGGTTTTCATTCTACCAAATGATATCTGAAATAGAACAATAGGTTAATCTTCCCCCGGTAGCTGAGAAAGCTTTTTTTGCTTACCTGCATTGAGTCAGAAGATCAGCTCTCCTCATTTGTCCTTATGGTTTTCAAGCATCCTTACATAAATGGACTATGTATCTGGTGACTAGTTTTGACTGATGTACAAAACATTGTTCTGAGGTTGCAAAGTCCAACATCAAGTGCTACTTGAGTTTCCTCCCCATGAAATGCTCTCTTCCCAACTTGTAGATGTATCCATCTTAGGCTGGCTAATATGCAGAAGGAAACTGCTTGATAGCTGTGGGCTGATGTAACTACAGAGTGGTATAATGAGAGAAAACCAAGAGACCATTCTAACAGTAAGGACACAAAACAGCTAAGACCAAGATCACAGTAAACTGAGTTAGCCGTCTATTCTTTGAACCATGGTACTGGCATCTCTGTATCATTAGCCTTGCAGAATTGCCTATCCAAACATGTATGTGATGTCACACCAAGTATAAAAATCCCAATAAGGACAGAAAAGTAGTATAATCCTATTTCTGGAAAGTCAAGTACCATGTTTCACACTTTTGAAGATAGTGAATGAAGCACTGTGACATACCTGACCACAGATTTCTGGGACAATTGTTTAGCTACCAAAATCCTGCTACCTGTTGCAAGGAGCTGCTGGTTTGTTCCTGGCCACCCAGCTAGCTTAGACACAAAATAATCACACAGAAACTTTATTAATTAAATAACTGCTTGGCCCATTAGCTCTACCTTCTTATTGACTAACTCATTCACATTAATTCAACCCATTTCTATTAATCTGTGTATCACCACATGGCTGTGGTTTACCGGCTAAAGTTCCCAGCATCTGTTTCTGGTGGTTCCATGGCTTCTCTCTGACTCCCCCCTTCTTCCTCCCAAAATTCAGGTTAGTTTTTCCCACCTAGCTAAGTTCTGACCTCCTATAGGTCAAAAGCAGTTTCTTTATTCATTAATGGTGTTCACAGCCTACAGAGGGAATCCCACTTCACCTCCCCTTTTCTCTTTAAATAAAAGGAAGGTTTTATATTTAATATAGTAAAATTACATATAACAAAACAGTTATCAAACAATAATTATAATTACAATATTTATATCTACTTTATCTTTTAACATAAATAAAGAAAACTATAATAATAACTATCTATTCTTTAACTCCATCAAAAACTCCAGAAGGATATACTATTACAGAAGTAAACAGAAAGTGCATTGTAAGCAACTTCTAAAACTCTAAAATTGACAGAGACATCTCACTGCCTAGACCGTCACCCAAAGTTTACTGTACCGTTGGGACATCCATCTTTAGCCTACTAGCCCATAGTATCCAGCAGACTTTTCCATGAAGCAGGATATATCAAAGACCGTTCCACCTATATTGGCAGTTTGCCAATCACTTTTTTCTGTATCCTGCAGAATGCCTTACAGACACTTTCATGAAACGGGAACCCCAAAGGATCATCTCACCTTTAGGCAGTTATTTCTCTGTGGTTCCTGCATGTCCAGTCAAGCAGTCTAGGTAAGAGCAGTTTCTTGCCCAAATGGCTAACCAACTCCATAAGAAGCCCCTTCAATGCCCATCTTCCTCTTGAAGTAGCTTGTGCTGCCAGGAGCAGATGTGTCTCATTGTCATGAAAAGTACTAAGTTATTAAACAATTTAAATGCCATATTCTGAAGGTCTCTGAAGATTCAAAGAATACCTTTTGAACTGCAATACATCTCTATATACCTAGAAAAATCTAACTAACATGACTACAAGCTCAACTATTATAGATGAGTATGTATTGAGTTATATTTCTTTTTTTCCTTTTTATTTTTTAATCAATGTACCCTCTTTATTACTTTATAAATATTACCATTCAAAATTTCCACTTCCTCCCCTCCTCCCAATCTGCTCCCGCTCCCCCACTCACCCTCCCACCTCAACATCCAGTCCTAAGAGAGAGCAGAGTACCCTATGGGAAGTCCAAGGCCCTCCCCGCTCCAATCAGGCTGAGGAAGGTATGCGTCCAGATAGAAAAGGATCCCAAAAGGCCAGTACATGCAGTAGAGACAAATGCCAGTGCCATCATCATTGGCTTTTCTGTCTGTCCCAATTTTCAGCCACATTCAGAGACTCCAGTTTGATCCCATGCTCGTTCAGTCCAAGTCCAGCTGGATTTGGTGAGCTCCCATTAGTTCAGGCACACTGTCTCAGTGGGTGGACCAACCCCTCGTGGTCCTGACTTCCTTGATCATATTCTCCCTCCTTCTGCCCTTCAACTGGACCTTGAGAGCACAGTCCAGTGCTCCAATGTGGGTCTCTGTCTCTATCTCCATCTGTTGCGGGATGAAGGTTCTATGGTGATATTCAAAATATCAGTCTGACAACAGGACAAGGCCAGTTCAGGCACCCTCTCCTCCAATGCCCAGGATCCTATCTGAGGTCATCCCCATGGACACCTGGGAACCCCGATAGAGCCAAGCCTAATACCAACACCAAATTGGCTCCCTTAATTAAGATATATTCTTTCCTACTCCCATATCCATCCTTCATCCATCTCAACCATCCCACTGCACCAAGCTTTCCTGAACCCTCCTTTTCTCCCTTCTCTCTCCCCCCTCTCCTTTATCCCACCCCACCTCACCCCCTTGCTCCCAACTTTTGCCTGGTGATCTTGTCTGCTTCCAATTTCTAGGAGGATCTATATATGATTTTCTTTGGGTTCACCTTATTACTTAGCTTTTCTAAGATTGTGAACTATAGGCTCAATGTCCTTTGTTTATGGATAGAATCCACTAATGAGTGAGTACATACCATATTCATCTTTTTGAGTTTGGGTTATCTCAGTCAGGATAGTGTTTTCTATTTCTAACCATTTGCATGCAAAATTCAATATGTCATTGTTTTTTACTGCTGAGTAGTACTATAATGTGTAGATGTGCAACTCTTTTTCCATTCTTCCATTGAGGGGCATCTAGGTTGTTTCCAGGTTCTGGCTATTACAAATAATGCTGCTATGAACACAGCTGAACAAATGCTTTTGCAGTATGATTGGGCATCTCTTGGGTATATTCACAAGAGTGGTATTGCTGGATCCTGAGGTAGGTTGATTCCCAATTTCCTGAGAAACTGACACACTGATTTCCAATGTGGCTACACAAGTTTGCATTCCCATCAACAATGGATGAGTGTTCCCCTTACTCCACATCCTCTCTAGCATAGATTATCATTGGTGTTTTTCATTTTAGTCATTCTGACAGGAGTAAGATAGTATCTCAAAGTTGTTTTGATTTGCATTTCCCTGATCACTAAGGAAGTTGAACATGTCCTTAAGTATCTTTTGGCTATTCTAAATTCTTGTGTTGAGAATTCTCTGTTCAGTACAATACCCCATTTTTTAATTGGGTATTTAGAGTTTTACTGTCTAGTTTCTTGAGTTCTTTATATATTTTGGAGATTAGACCTTTGTCTGACGAGGGGATGGTGAAGATCTTCTCCCATTCAGTAGGCTGCCTTTCTGTTACAGAAGCTTCTCAATTTATTAATTGTTGCTCATATTGTCTGTACCAATGGGTTTATATGTAGGAAGTGGTCTCCTATGCCCATGTATTACAGGCTTCTTCCCACTTTCTCTTCTATCAGGTTAAGTGTGGTCGGGTTTTAATCTATTTGGACTTGAGTTTTGTGCATGATTGATAGATATGGATCTATTTTCATTCTTCTAAAGGTTGACATCCAGTTATGCCAGCACCATACCTTGTTAAAGATGCTTTCTTTCTTCCATTGTATAATTTTAGCTTCTTTGTCAAAAATTAGGTGTTCATAGGTGTGTAGATTAGTCTCCAGGTCTTCAGTTCGATTCCATGGGTCAATGTCTCTGTTTTTATGCCAATACCAAGTTGTCTTCATTATGGTAGGTCTGTAATAGAGTTTGAAGTCAGGGATGGTAATGCCTCTGGAAGTTCCTTTATTGTACAGAATTTTTTTGGCCATCCTGGGTTTTTGTTTTCCATATAAAGTTGATTATTTTTCTCTCAAGGTCTGTGAAGAATTTTTTTGGGATCTTAATGGGGATTGCACTGAATCTATGGATTGCCTTTGGTAGAATTGCCATTTTTACTGTGTTGATCCTACCAATCCAAGAGCATGGGAGATCTTTCCATTTTATGGTATCCTCTTCAATTTCTTTCTTCAAAGCCTTAAAGTTCTTGTCAAATTGATCTTTCACTTCCTTGGTTAGTGTTACCCCAAGAAACTTTATGCTATTTGTGGCTATCGTGAAAGGTGATGTTTCTCTGATTTCCCTCTCTGTTTCTTTATCCTTTGTGTATAGGAGGGCTACTGATTTTTCTGAGATGATCTTGTATCCTGCCACATCACTGAAGGTATTTATCAGCGGTAGGAGTTCTCTGGTAGATTTTTTTGGTCACTTATGTACACTATCATATCATCTCTAAATAACGAAAGTTTGACTTCTTCCTTTCCAATTTGAAACCCTTTGATCTCCTTATGTTGTTTTATTGCTGTTGCTAGAATTTCAAGCACTATATTGAAGAGATATGGAGAAAGTGGACAGCCTTGTCTTGTTCCTGATTTTAGTGGAATGGCTTTGAGTTTCTCTCCATTTAATTTGATGTTAGCTGTCAGCTTGCTGTATATTGTTTTTATTATATTTAGATATGATCATTTTATCCCTAATCTCTCCAAGACCTTTATCATAAAGAGGTGTTGAATTTTGTCAAATGTTTTTTTTTGTCATCTAATGAAATGATCATATGTTTTTTTTTTCTTTCAGTTTTTTATATGATGGATTGTATTCATAGATTTTCATATGTTGAACCAGCCCTGCATCTCTGGGATGAAGCCTACTTGATCATAATGGATGATTTTTTTGATGTGTTCTTGGATTCAATTTACCAGTATTTTATTGAGAATCTTTGTATCGATATTCTGTAATTCTCTTTCTTGGTTGAGTCTTTGTGTGGTTTGGTATCAGGGTAACTGTGGCTTCATAAAAAGAGTTTGACAATGACTCTTTGTTTGTATTATGTGGAACACATTAAGGAGTATAGGTATCAGCTCTTCTTGGATGTTCTGGTAGAATTCTGCACTAAAACCATCTGGTCCTGGGCTTTTTTTAGTTGGGAGGTTTTTCATGACAGCTTCTATTTTCTTGTTACTTATACATCTATATAACTTGTTCACCTAGGCTTTATTTAATTTTGGTATATTGTATTTATCTAAAAAATGTGCATTTCTTTAACATTTTCCAATTTTGTTGAGTACAGGCTTTTGTAGTAAGACCTAAAGATTCTCTGAATTTCCTCAGTGTCTGTTGTTATGTCCGCCTTTTCGTTTCTGATCTTGATAATTTGCATGTTCTCTCATTTAGATAGGGGTTTGTCAATCTTGTTGATTTTCTCAAAGAACCAGGTCTTTGTTTAATTGATTCTTTGGATTGTTTTCTGTGTCTCTATTTTGTTGATTTCAGCCCTCAGTTTGATTATTTCCAGCCTTCTACTCCTCCTGGGTGAGTTTACTTCTTTTTTTTCTAGAGCTTTCAGGTATACTGTTATGTCACTAATGTGAGTTTTCTCCATTTTCTTTATGTGGGCACTTAGTGCTATGAACTGTCCTCTTAGGACTGCTTTCATAGTATCTCATAGGTTTGGATATGTTGTGTCTTCATTTTCATTGATTTAAGGAAGACTATAATTTCTTTCCTTATTTCTTACATCACCCAGAGGTGCTTCAGTAGTTGACTGTTCAGTTTCCATGAGTTTGTAGGCTTTCTGGGGGAAGAATTGTTGTTAAATTCTAACTTTAATTCATGGTGATCTGATAAGACACAGGTGGTTACTCCAATTTTCTTGTATCTGTGGATGTTTTCTTTGTTACCAAGGATGTGATCAATTTTCAAGAAGGTTCCATGAGATGCTGAGAAGAAGGTATATTCTTTCCTGTTTGGGTAGAATGTTCTTTTAGATGTCTGTTAAGTACACTTGATTCATTGCATCTATAAGTTCTCTTATTTCTCTGCTAAGTTTCTGTCTGGTTGACCTGTCCATTGGTGAGAGAGGAGTGTTGAAATCTCCTACTATTAGTGTGTGGAGTTTGATGTGTGCTTTGAGTTCTAGTAATGTTTCTTTT
>PVIU01032166.1:0-13870 GCA_004026605.1 Ondatra zibethicus
AAATCAAGACAGGGTCCTTGTACATCCAATTTGCTGAGCAAAGTACTTATTTATACAGTACTGATTTATAACCTTGATCATAATGAGTATCATGGAGATTAAGAGAAGCAAAACAAACAAACAACACAAAACCCCAAAGCATTCATTTTTGGGAAAAGGTGGAAAGTAAATATTAGTAATAATTACTAATAGCAACACAGCATAGTTGGTATGATGCTGGTGTTTTGGAATTGTTTTTCTACACAAAAAATAAACATTTTCTTCACAATATAATCATGATAATAACACAATCTAATTTACAGTACTACTCTCTTTTACCTCTTTCTAATATTTATCTTTAAGTGTTGAGTAATAATTGTATGTATTTGTGGACTACAATGCATTGTTTCCACAGATACATATGATGTAGAATAACCAAAGTATGCTAAGATACCCATGAAGGAAGAGAGAACTTTTTAAAAGGCATTTTTAAGAGCATATGAACAAAGGCACTTGTTAATTTAGATGATGATTGACTTTAGAAAAGGACATTGGACCGGAAATGTTCAATAAAGTACACAATTCCTTCAAGAAACTTGGTTCTGCAGTCTTGTCTTGACAACTTTCTATCTGCTTTGTCCTGGAAGACCTTATTCGGAGCAACATCAGATGAAGTGGAGGTACCCAGTTCACAGTCATATTCATAGGACAAACTCCTCTTTCCAAAATAACATCTAACCAAACAAATTCAAAATAAAAGCAATTGCCTATACACCAAAGAGGAAAACTGGCAATTTAGAGTTATTTGCCAACAGTAATCACATTTTTATTTTGTGAAGATATTTGTGTCTCTATGTGTGCATGCTATTAGTGTAGGAGGTCCTTCTTTCTATGTGTTGCTTTCATTGGTGAATAAAGAAAACTGCCTTGGCCTTTTGATATGGCAGAAATCAGGTAGGCAGAGTAGAAAAAACGAAATGCTGGGAAGAAGGTAGTGTGGCAGACGCCATGGTTCTCCTGCCTTAGACTGACTCTGGTTAGAAATCTTTCCCGGTAAGCCATGACCTCATGGTGACATACAGATTATTAAAAATGGGTTGAATCAAGATGTGAGAGTTAGCCAATTAGAGGCTAGCGATAATGTGCCAGGCAGTAATTTAATTAATACAGTTTCTGTGTAATTATTTCGGGGGTTAAGCTAGCCGGGCACCGGGAACGCAGCACTCTGCGCCCTTTACTACATGCTATGTGTGTGCAGGTGTCCTCAAAACCCAAAGAGTGTCAGATACCCTGGAGGTGGAGTTATAGGCAGCTGTGCACCATACCACATGGGTGTTGTGAACCACCCTTAGGTCCTGTGGAAGAGAAGCAAGTGCTTTTAACCCTTGCACCACATCTCCTGTCCTGGTAACTTTTAAATACTTTAAATATTGTTGGGGCTGGAAAAGTTGGGTAAACAGTTAAGAGCATGCACTGCTGCTCTTGCAGGAGACTCACATTTGATTCCCACCACTCATGGCAGGTGGCTCATAACCTCTTAGGACCCCAGCTCCAGGAGATACATCGCCCTCTTCTGAACTCACAGGAAACTGCACTCTAGAGCACATTCCCACACACAGACCCACGTGCACATAATTAAACAAAGCGTAAATCCTTAAAAATTGTTTAAAATGAGCCAACTGAGCAGCTAAATATTCAGAAATACACAGAAGGAAATTTTAAAACTGCTTGAGATATCTCTATATATTTTTAGTATGCTTTGCCAGAAAGTCCTCTGGGGATTTTAGTTTTTTGGTTTCTATAACAATAAACAAAGACAGAAATATTACGGTGGGAAGTCAAAAAGGAAGGGAAGGAAGACACACTTTGTTCTAGGGAATCTCTCTCTCTCTTTCTCTCTCTCTCTCTCTCTCTCTCTCTGTGTTCCCTATTGTTGTAAAATTTGACTTTGTAGGTTGATAACTGATTTTTCACAAAGCAAATAGGAAAATTATTGAACCGATGGCTTTTCCTTTTAAGATGCCATTTCCTTCTAAACACATCATATTTATGTAACCATTTTAATATTTAAATGCCAATTAACATTGTTTTTTAGTTTTAACTCTTATAGATAGAAGCAAAAGACTATTCTTGCTAGCACATGGCCAGATTATTTCCTCAGGGAATACTTCTAGAACAGGATTAGTGGAGTGAACTTTGAAAGACTCTTGGTAGTCATTGTTAACATGGTAGGATGAGAGCATTAGATATTCCCTGGATGCTGTAACTCAATCCTCCTTCTGTTCATTCTCTGCTCAAGGAATGAAGGGCACTGTCTTCTCTGTTTGGATTAGGCATGAAAGTTGTAAATGTTCTCATAGTTTTGCTGCTTATTGATGAAACTGATTCCCTGCCTCTAGGAGTTGGTGGAGAAGATTGCAGAATCAAGGTAACTTTCCACTTTCTCTTACTCTGTTTTAAAACTTAAATATCAGAAGAAGGCTTTGTGTCACAATTAAGATAAAAAAAAACCCACGAATATCTTTGCCTATGTCAGTTTTGAAAGAATAGTTTTTCTGTTATTATATGGAAACCTTCTATTGAGAATGACTGACATGATTCATGAGTCATGTGTTTAATTTGGCCTTTCAGCGTGCTTCAACTTAAACACTCATCCTCTATGACCATCCCAAGGGAAACTATAAAAAAATCAACTGAAATGGATTGGTTGGGGCTGACAGATACTTGACTATGTAGAACATCTGTGATGGGTAACTTTTCTTCTTGACAGGGTCTTGAAGCAACTAACGGACATACCTCTGAGTGAGTCTGGAGTCTGTGAGGTCTTTTCCAGAAAGGGTTTACTTGGGCAAGAAGACCCCCACAAAAAATTAAGCAGTATTGTCCAATGGATGGGCTAGATAGAAAGGTGTAGGGCAGAGCAATGCTGTTTTCCTGCTGCTCTGAAATTGTGGATTTATTAAAAACCAATTAAAATAGTGGTTGGTGTTTGATTTAATAGAGTTTTAGGATGTACATGTTTTTCTCACTTACCAGCGCCGAAATGCTGTCTGTGTAATTAGAACTTTCCCAGAGTGTGTTTTGCCTACAGGTAATGCCTCCTTCTTATTTGTCACAGGTTATCTACAGGTGCTTCGGGTGGCCCTTCACTCACACACTCACTCATTATCTAAGACATATTAACAAAGATCCCATTTGTAATCGACTGAGGGAATAGAGTTTTAATTATATCTGACTTAATCTACTGGAGAATACAAAGACATCACCTAACTAGAACTTTCAGTGAGGGCATGAATAAAGGGGCTCTTCTGAGGTTGGATGGGGGTTCTGTTAAGGAGTCATGGTTCTTGAAACCTAACAACACATGAGGAATTAGACCTCTGAAGCATGGGAGAAAAAACTTCGCTCAGAGTTATGCAAAGGCACTTTCAATGTCATTACCTGAAAAAAATCATGCTGTTTTTGCAGAATGAAAAACACCCAGCCTGAGGATTGTCAATTTCTGTTTCATAAAGCTGGTGAGTTCCTCAAGGGCCAGAGATGTGCTTTGTGCTCTGACAATTCGAAGGGATATCAGTGGATGATGGGGTGTGCTGACTGATTCAGAGCAGAAAAAATTCTCTCTACCACCCAAATATTACCCAGTGTGCTCTTACTCTTGTATCTGGGCAACAAGTTGCCCTTTCAGATCCTTCTAAAAGTTCAAGTACATATATTCAACTTTCATAATTTTATCACATAATTTGAAGTATAGTTATACTGACCTTTGTCAGGTATATAATCATGTGTATGATGACTGACTTAAAAAAATAGACACTAAGGATGTAGAGATGGCTCAGCAGTTAAAAGCACACACTGCTTCTGCAGGAGACCTGTGTTTGGTTCCCAGCACCCACAATAGGCAGCTTACAACCAACCAGCTTTAACTCCAGTTTCAGGGCATCAGAAAATCTATTCTGGCTCCCACAGGATTGTGGGAGCACATAAACTCATGCAGATGCATGTATGATTTTACACACACACACACACACACACACACACACACAGAGGGAGAGAAATCAATACATAAACTTTTAAATAATAGAGTTTAAATAGCTACTAGAGCTATATAATAAATCACTTTCTTCCCAAGAAAGAGTATAAGGGAAGCACAAAGATTACATATTTTTGAGGCTAATGGAAGCCTTGAATATTATCAATGGAACTCTGTTTCCAGGGATCAAGACTTTTGTGCTCTTTAGAAATTATAATTAATATATAAGAATTCAAAAACTCTGTTACATGATTGGCCTTCATCAGAAGCTTCCTGGGTTCTCAACGCTTTATTCAAGGACTCAGCCTGCATTATGTGTTCCAATTCTCTCAGTCCCACGTGCTGCATGCTGTCATTAGCAGTGTGTTACAAAGGCAGAAAACTTAGATGGGGAAAGGTTCAATAATTGGTGATGGTCAACATGCTAAGAAGTTACGGCAGCTGGTTTTGGACTCTGGCTGCCAGATCCAGTCTCTCTTTCTTTTTTTATTGCTTTTTATTGAGCTCTACTTCCCTCCCTGCCTCTCTCCTCCCCTTCAACCATCTCCCAAGGTCCCCATGCTCCCAATTTACTCAGGAGATCTTGTCTTTTTCTACTTCCCATGTAGATCAGACCCGTTCTCTTGAGCATAGTCTTGTTGCCTTTCTTTCTAGTGTTACTTATCCTAAATCCTGATGGAAGGAGAGTAGCAGATCTATTTAGTGAAGGAACATGCTACCAGAATCATGGATGAATGACAGCAGCACCAGGTGTTAATGCTATGAACTTTCCCTCCAAGAATGGGCATCATTCCTTCAGTGATACACCAAGAATAGCGTTAACTGTGCAAAGTCCAGGTGCTAATTAACACTCTTTCCCCTCCTACGATTTTACCCAGAGATTCATGTACATTGAATTTCCTTATTGAGATTTAAAAAAAAAAAAAGCAGAATACAATTTGCCTTTATTCCAGTTGTAACATATTCTAATTTTTAGAGGTCATAGGTTAATTAAATTGATTTACAACAACTTTTGGGTACTACCTTAATTAACCTTTCAGATCCCCCTCCTGGTCTGGCTCCATTCAATGCTGTCAGTCTGCAGGGAGGAGGTTAAGGCTCCTCACCCTCTCAGGTAGGCGAGGAGAGGCAGGAAACAGCCTTTGCCGCAGTCTTTGATTAGTGGGGCTCATTAGCTGTCAGATGCTAGGCACCAGCAGTCCATCAGGAGAGAATGGCAACACCGGTGACACTTATTACATGGCCCACATTCAGAGGCTGCTTAGAAACCAATTTCATTCTTATAGGTTTTGTTCCCAAAATGGGAGTTCTCCAGGATTCATAAGCAAGCCTGATCAACATGCCAAGAAAGAAGGAAGAAAATAAAAATGGCCTCCAGAAAACCATGGCACAAAACCAGCCCAGGGCACTGAAGTGCAGAAGAGTGGGCCTCTCAGTTAGATTGCAGAAGAGTGGGCCTCCATTAGATTGAGGCTTGCATCTTCCTGAGATGTTGCCAAGTAAATGGGAATCAGAACTGTTTGGTTGGTGGCCTAACTCGATGGAAATCCACGCTGGTTTGCCGTATTGGTCGCCATATGCTTATCTGTCTGTTTACCGGGTCTGTCCTAAAATGCTTCTGGACAAGTGCTGTGATGGAGGATTTGGCAGGACCACGCAGCAGGCAGATGTTCCCTTGCAAAGAGACCTCGGTGCAGTGAGCCAGGCAATGCTCTGAAAGCATTCCCGCCTCTCAGCACTTAGACAGCGGGGCACTTTCATTTTTAACAACTTATAAATAAATATCAGTAAATGGTCTGTTTCCTGACTGATCTGGTTTATATGATGAAACTGACACTAGTAAAATAAAAAGAATTTATGCAACCAACTACAGTAGTGGGATCCTTTAAGCCCAAATCTCCTTTCCCTTCAGGAGCCAAAGCAAATCTCAGTTTCCTTGCTTACAATGTGGGCTCATTGGATGGAATTCATAAACATGTCAGGCTTTAAAATTATATCCCTTCACGACTGTAAGTAGCTTGGACCAATCTTATTTCTATTGTCTACTTTACCTTCACTGTAACCCTTTGACGGCCTTTCCCATAATCAAGGGGAAGGCAGTTTCTCCAAGGCCACAGTTAAATGCTGTTGGCAGGAAGTGAACCAGTGTTCCAGAATTAATATCCTGCTGGGTGAATCATTATTGCTATTTTCAAAATTCTTTTCCTTAATCTCCAATGGTCTATCATTCAATTCATTTGAGGCAATGAATTGTAACAAAAAAATCTTGGCTTGCATAATGAAATTTTAGAAAAAGAGAAAGAAAAGAAAACTAAATAAATGAAGCAAGGAAGGAAGGAAGAAGACACCACTGAAATTATCCTCTACGTCTCTCATGCAGGTTCTGCTATAGTAGGACATTCGCCAGACATTTAGCACGTGGTGCTAAAGAGTCCACGTGGCTGGGAAACTTGCCATATAGTCCAGCTGGCTTCCCTGGAATTTAAAGAGCTGATAACCAAACCAGTTATGGTTGCTTATACCCTTTTCCATGAAATTACTTCAACTTGAGGCAGAGGGTGATCCAAAAGAAAAATATCCTGGCAACACTGTTCCGGAATATGGGCTTTTCCACAACAGAGGGCAGGGAAATCACTCTAAGCATTGTTAAACGTTTGTGTGCATGGGTCCATCCTGATGATTCTCATCCAATGTGTCTTCTGGAATTTGAGATTTTTGTATGCTTTCTAAGTGATTCTGAGGAGTGTCTGCTCGGCTATAGAGGCTCAGCAACTCCAGCAATTGTTCCAAAAATATCCCACGCCACCTCTGAGGCCTCCTGCTCCACTTTTGCTCTTATTTTCTTCCTCTCTCTCTGTCTGTCTAGTGTGTGTATATATTTTTTTAACTCTTTGGGGGGGGGTCTGTCACCTAGCTCCCTAATAAATACACAGAGACTTATTCTTATTTATGAATACCTGACCTTAGCTTGGTTTGTTTCTAGCCAGCTTTTCTAATTTAAATGATCCAATTTCTCTTTAACTAAGTTTTGCCTCTGGGCTTTTTACCTTTCTTTAGTCTACATATCTTTCTTTCCTTCTTATTCTATGGGCTGCCCAGGTGGATCAGTGGTTGGCTCCTGGTGTCCTCCTCTTCTTTTTTTTTCTCACTCCTTGCTTATTTCCCTAGATTTCCCCTCCAATTTATTCTCTCTACCTGCCAGACCTGCGTATTTCTTTTTCCAACCTAGCTATTTGTCATTCAGGTCTTTATTAGACCAATCAGGTGTTTTAGGCAGGCAAAGCAACACAGCTTCACAGAGTTAAACAAATGCAACATAAAAGAATGCAGCACATCTTTGCATCATTAAACAAATATCCCACAACATAAACAAATGTACCACATCCTCAACTAATATTCCACAACATGTATGCATGCACATCATATGTACTTCATGTGTATGCATGCTAACATGTATGTGGGTGCGTATGTGTGTATGTGCGTGTGCATGCAAAGGCCCGAAGTTGACACATTGTGTCTTTAGCAATCAATCTCTTCTTTGTTATCAACACAGGGTTTCTTGCTGAATCTGGAGCTCACGGATGCTGGCTGGTTTAGTTAGGCTCCAGGGGATGCTCTGTCTCTGCCTCCGAAGTGCCGGGATGGCAGGCAGTTGCCTTGTCTGCTTGGCTTTTTATGTGGGTTCTCAGGAACAAACTCTGGCCTACATGCTTACAAGGCAAGGGCTTTATCTACTGAACCGTTTTCTGAGCCCACATGCCACCTTTTGAGAAGTAAATTCAGACAGATGTGCTCATCTAATTCTTGACCTCTCTTCCTAGCTATTTCTGCATTGTCTTGAATAAGATCTTCAATGCCTTCATATTCCAGTAAATTCTACTGTTAAATCCTTTTATTTTTATTTTATTTTTATTTATTTAGGTTTTTCGAGACAGGGTTTCTCTTGGCTTTGGAGCCTGTCCTCGAACTAGCTCTGTAGACCAGGCTGGTCTCAAACTCACAGAGATCCACCTGCTTCTGCCTCCCAAGTGCTGGGAGTAAGGGCGTGCACCATCACCGTCCGGCAAATCCTTTTATTTTTAAAACAGGAAGTTGAGAGCTTATCCATGTCCTTTCCTTCTACACTTTGCATTTTGTACTTCCTGTCCCATCCTACAACTTTTATTCTGTTAAGGAAAGTGCTTTTCTCTGTCTCCATAATGTATCATTTATGCTTTGTTTTTTGCTTGATTACTACTGCCATTTTATTTAAAGCCAGCATCTCATCTGACCTGGGTTTTCACATGCAGTCTTCTCATTGATCCTCCTGTTTCTGACAGGACACTTCAATTAATCTTCCCTGTAGCAGCCAGTAATTACTGAAGGGCATCATCAGACTGTACTTGTCGATTTGAAACACTCTCGTGGCCTTTCACTGTAAATAGAATAAAATTCACAGCCTTTCTTATATTCTGCAAGTCTATGCATGCTTAGCATGCCTTCTTCCTGATACATGAGCTTCCTGTGACTTAGTGAGCGGAGGCGCTTTCCCCTGGCTGTGGGCTGTCATGCTCAGGATGTCATCTGCTTGCAAGGTTTTCCCTCAGAGTCACACCTTCTGTTCCGTTAGCTCTCAGATGAATTGTCATCATAACCGAAAGGTGGCCCCTGGGTTCTCTATACAATCCCCTTCCTCATTAATCTCTTTCACAGAGCTGTTTGTATTTCCCCAGCATGTACTGCTACCTAAAATTATTTATTTATTTGTTGCTGGTTCCTCTCAATAGAATGTGGAAGCTCCATGGAACTGGCAACCTCATCTGTCTTGTTCACATGGCACTTAGCAAATATATCATAAATATTGGTTGCATTTGAATCAGATGCTAACAAGTTATCTGAATAGCTCTTTCTTAAGAAATTTACAAGTGAAATTATGCAACTGATACTGTAGTTAATATGAAAAGCAATTCATATGAAAAGTAGGTAGTTTCAAATATGGTATATCTCTCGTGTTCCTTAAAGTCCTGCACATCGGAAACTTTTAAACTAGGAGACCCTATCCACACTGTCCCATTCACATTGATGACGTCTGCTCAAAGGGGTTTCCTAACTCATAGCTCTCCCCTCCCTAGACAAAAGCCATCTGTTTTACTAGTTCTTAGCCCAGCTCTCCGTAGGTGTCAGTCTCACAGCATGGTGATGGAGGATCCCCTGAGCATAATGGGTGACATTTTCTTCTAAATCATTGCAGAAGAAGTGATTATGAGCACCCATGATAGAGACGGTGGGACTGCACACTGAGGGATCTGATGGGGGAGACAGCGATAGATTCCCCCAGAGGATTCATGAGTGTCACACTCCTCACTCGAGTATTAGAACGCACTGAATTCATTTTTTCCCAGTGATACAATGTTATTTTTGTTTCCCAAAGAGTTCACAATTAAGAATTAGCTGAAGTATAAATTTCTAAAGGCTGCCATTTTGAATTTTGAGGCAGAAAAGCATATTCCAAGCTGGGTTAAAGAGTCAACTGACAGAATAGACTAAAGGATTTCCTTTATGCCTAGAAGGACTTTTGGGTTTGTTTCTTACTATTAATGCATATTCCTTCTTTAAATTGGTTAAGGAGCATATCTACATTTCTTTTATTTTGGCAATACTTTATTCCCAACCTTATGGTCCAAGTGATTTTGCCAGAATTAGTCCACCCTGGATATAAAAATGGAAATACAAGCGACAGCAGTCAGTATCTGTGCTAGAATTATTATCCTGAGTGGAGTAACTAGAAGATTAATTATGATGATGGTGTGTGAAGGAAGATCCAGAGGATATTTTCCAATGCTTATGTTTCATAAAGTACCCGGAGCTCCTGGCTCCTGATAATTTCAGGAACTGCTCTGTAAATTTCTCTTTCCATTATTTGAACTATGATATTTTATTAAAATTGTGATCATCTACTAAGACATGGAAATAACTTCATTCTAGAATTTATGAATGATTTTAATAAATTCATGGCTCTGAAGTTCTAAAAATCATCACAGCGCACATTGAAGCGAGGCCTTGGTTCTACTGTGACTTCATCTTCCACCTATGCCCTTCCAAAGGGTAAGGTTTGTTAGATAGTTTGAAGTATCGTATGTCAGTCCTGGTTATCATCTGGACTTTTCAATTCTTAATACAGAGTGGCTAAGTTGAGAAATGGGTCATATTTGTTCTATGCACAAGAGTGACTACATACCACTGAAATAATTAAGTAAGCACACACACACATACACACACACAGTAAATCAATAAGGTACATTGTTGAGCACCTACTGTCTTCTAACGACCAATGATATAACATTGAGAGAGACAGATACTTACCTGTTTCACTGCTATGAAAATCACTGGGGTACTAGGGGTGCTTCCGTATTCCACATATGGCTTCTTACCCAAATTAAGGAAGGCTTCTCAGAGGAAGGCAGACTCACTAGAGAAGTCACAGAGCAATGTTGGGAAAAATCACTGGGACACTGGGGATGCTTCTGGATCCAACATATGGCTCATTACCCAATTTAAGGAAGGCTTCTCAGAGGAACTAATATGAAGATAGTGGCTAGATAGCAGAGTCCTGCATTTGTTGGAGGAATTGTAAGAAGGATTTTGCAGAAATAAAGGAGAAACAAGGAGGAGGGAGGCAGCTGCATATTTTGAGGAATCATGTGTAATTCAATATTACTGTAGGTAAGTGTAAGAGGCTGGTCTGATGGAGATGGAGAGGTAGGCAGGGCCAGGCTTGCACTATGCTCAGGCAACGTTCTGGTTTTCTGTACTGTCTGGTGCGAATAGAGGGGAGTGTGCTGCCGTATGTGCTTTGACAGCCTGTAAAGCAATGATGGATGCCAAAAATAATGCTTCTCAGCTTCTACCACCTTGTTATATATTTCCCACATGTGCTTAAGGGAAAAGCACAATTGCCAGAGTCGTTAATAAACTTATAAGATCTCTTCAATGGTTCTGAGAAGAGCTGATCATCTTCCTTCCACTATCTCAGACTTTTAGGGGGAAACACTTTAACATTTGTATGACCGTTAATCAAATATGCTGCACATTTTCAGGTTCCAGTAAATTACCACGTTTCTGTGGGTAAAGAAAGGTATTGGGGGTCATAATGGCATCATTAAGAAACACGTAATTATCTTTTCACTTTTTTTTCTATTCAACTTTTACTCCTGAAAGAGAAAGTGTGCTTTTCCCTTCTCTCCAACTGAGACCATGGAAATTTAAGAGGAATTTTGTCAGCAATAAACTTTTCGAACTTATCTTCCTTCTGGGCCAAATGCATGTCCTTGAGTCCTTCTCACGCTTCACCATCAGGTCCCTTGAACTCCTCAGCCTTTCTGCATCCCTAACGCATGAACGTCACTTCTTATGCTTCCCTTTTTCCTTTTTCTCTTCTGTTCCCTGACCTTGTCTAAAACACGGGATGCATTTTTTCCTTTCAGTTCAAGTAAAGAAACCGGTCTCCCTTACTAGAGAGCCATGACATCCAACATGCAAACATGAGAATTCCTGCAGTAGCCAGGACTTCCCATTTGAAGTTTCAGAAATCAACTCACTATATCTGGGGTGAAAAAAATAAACAGATAAACAAAATTAAACCAACCACTATCAATAACAAGGCATATTCCTCTTCTACACACACACACACACACACACACACACACACACACACACACACACACCAAGGAAACAGAAGATGAAATACTGTAAAAGAAGCTCAGGGTGTTAGTGAGTCCTGCAGTGAGTATCCAGGACTCTCTGGATCCAGGAGCTCAAACTTAGTTTCAGACCATTTCTTTCTTCTCTTCCTATCAATGGGGTCTGTTTGCTTTTAGTCATTTCAGTTTTTGCAGGACTTTTAGTATATGTTGTGTGTGTGTTTGTGTGCGTGTGCCTGAAGAATGCAGTATTGTAATTGTCCATTCACAGGGCATGGGAAAGTGGGTGAGAGTCCCCTTCTTTTTGACATCATACACAGAACTGGTAGTAATGATATTTTAGAGTTCGGGCTTTGCTATCACAATAAAGAAAATCTCCTATGTAATTTGTTTATTTTGAGATGGTTTGTTCTTGTTATCAGAATGTAGGCCAAGCTGGCCTGGAACTCATGGAAACTCTCCTGCCTTAGCCCCCAGAATGCTAACATTAGAAGTATGCCCCCATCACATCTGACCACATACAACAATCATCTTACAAGTACTTTGGGAGTTATGATACCTAAAACACAGAAAAATCACATTTCATTTCACAAACATAGTCAAGTTTTACCATCAGACTACTCATTATTTTATTTTGAGGCCTCAGAATTACTGTGATACACAAGCATTGAAATTCCTGTGAAGACATCTATAGTTGTTATGTGAGGGGGATTTCTCTGAACGGTGAGGTTATTTGATGTGAAAATGATTGTGGTCCTCCTTGGCCACATTGGTAGTGTTTTTCTAAGAATGAGGCAGTACTGATTTGAGAATTCAAGAGCCTGATAAACCCAACTGTTCAGTTCCAATCTCATTTTCCCAGCAGTTTCTCTGTGCTTAAAAGGAATCCAATATCATTTGCTTGGTTAATGGTCTACATGTAGCACAGGCCTTTTTAAGGTAGGCGTATCTGAAACTCTGCAGGATACCCATCAAGACCTGAGCTCTGCCTCTAGCAGGATGCATCACTGCTCATTTTAGCTCTCCCACAGCAAAAGTGGCATTTGTTTTGCTACTGCTAATTGAGTGGCTGGGCATTCTAGGTGAAAGGTTGACATTTCTGTAGATTAAGCAGTGTGAAGGGAAAGCTTGGTTCTTGTCATTACTAACTTCACACTCTCATCATGGCTTCGGACTGGATGGAATTTTAATCTGTATAACACACTGGATGCTTTGAGATCTCCATATTATATAAAAGGCAAATAGTTTGTTATTTTGCTCCCTATATTCAGGATGATTTTTGAGCCATCAAGATGGCCCATTTTCTATATTAATATTTGTCACAGTGCCATCTTATGTGTGTTGAAATCTCAAATGCTCTTCTTACTTTTTCCTAAACAAACTTACCTTTGAAGGGGTGTTTCAAGTTTCCTCACTAGATTCCTATGGCCATGTTCTTTATCAGAAAATAGCTAATTATTATTCATTTTCTTCATGATCCTGTGCCTTTCACATGGATATGGGGAAGATTTCAAAATATTATTATCACTACTGAGGTTATGGAAAAGTCATTTAATTTTTAAAATTCTTCTGTGTATTATCAAAGAATGTTCAGGTACCATCTGGAAGTGTTGCAAGAGATGCATCGAGAGTCATGCGGTATTATGATCAGGTGACATGATCACATGACTGGC
Source organism: Ondatra zibethicus (assembly GCA_004026605.1). Classification (NCBI taxonomy): domain Eukaryota; kingdom Metazoa; phylum Chordata; class Mammalia; order Rodentia; family Cricetidae; genus Ondatra; species Ondatra zibethicus. Next base: position 13,365 of record PVIU01032166.1, read on the forward strand.
CATCAGCTCCGATTATCATATCACTAGCAGCACGTGCAGAGATGAAATTACTTGCAGCTAGAGAAATGTGTGATGGCATAGAGGGCATGCCTGCTCTGCCATGACCTTCAGCACAAAACACCTCAAGTAGTGGGTGAGAAGACTCAGCTCATGAGTGGAGAAGACTTCAGTCGGCTTCGGTGCTGTAAATGGATCCTTCGCTGCACAATTGGTTTCTCACTGTGGTCATCCAATAAGGGTCATCCTGGACAATGAAAAGAACATGAGAGCTGCAGAACAGAAGAACCTTGCTAGGACGCTCCTCAAGGGGGCAGAGCAAGGCCGGGCAGAAAAAAGTAACAACTTTTTGCCTGAGCCAGAGGCAATTGCCACATTTCTGCAGGGGACTTCCCTTTAGCAGAGTGTTAGCAAAAGAAGAAACATCTTAGGCTAGAGAAGAAGCAGGTAGATCTGCTAGGACATTCTCTTAAGGGAACAGAGCAAAACTCAGCTGTAGCGGCTCTCCA
>PVIU01032167.1:0-13887 GCA_004026605.1 Ondatra zibethicus
ACAGTGGAGGTGTGACTGATCCAGCCCCCTCTGGGTATCTACCCCACACAGTGGAGGTGTGAGGGTGGACTCTCAGCAGCTTGGCCTCGCCCAAGCAGCCATCTGCAGAGGTCAGAACATATGATTTGAGATGTACTGGCAGGTGACATGGAGTCAGCCACTACAGGGCCTCATTCAAAGACAAAAGGACATGTGAGGCAGGAGCTTGGGTTCCTCCTCTTGTTTAACTCTTTCCAGTGATCTGGATCACCCAACTCTCGAGTGATCTGAGCAGGGAAGGGAACTCTATCAAGATCGCTGATCCCCATTCTGACCACGGTGTCCCGAAGCCTGGTTCACCCCTCACCCCAGGTCAGTTCAGGTCTTCTTCCCAGCCTTCCTCTCCAGAGCTGTGAATTTCTAACTGGACAAGAAAATGCATGTAAAAATCATTTCCTACTTGAAGGCTAGTTCCTGAATGGCAGGAGTGACCACTGGGAAACGAAACGATGACTAAGGCCAATTGTGATCAGATCATAAATAGTTTTAAACGGTATGTGCCATTTTTCATATACTCACAGACTTCATAGAATTCAGAGGCAATAAAGATGACCTAGAGCAGTAGTTATATAAACCCTCTCTGCATACAGAATGCAGATTCTGTAGATCCAAGGGAGCTGGGAATTCCCTTTGTATTAGCTTCCAAGTGATATCAGTGTTCCTCAGCTGGGTTCCATATTTTGTTAGCAAACGTTTAGACAACCTTTCTGCTAAGCAGAGTGTGGTCCAGGACTTGCAAATACATTTTAAAAACCTGGGGAAATCTTTCTGCACGTTAAGAAACTGACTGTGAATCGCCAGGGCTGGTTTCACATCATTTCATACGTGAAAAGAAGCACCAGGGAACTTGAGATCACAGGAGGGTTAGGTGCATGGCCTGTTACAGGAAGGGGAGGGAGGGCGGACCTCTCACTCGCGCATCTAAAGTGACCTGTGGCTGGCAGGCCTCTCACCTTTTACTTGCTGTTCAGGTCCCCTGGTGTGGCTGGCAACACTGGGCATGCTAACATTGTTCCTGTGGATATACTTGAGAAACACCTCAGCATTCCGCCGTGCCAGAGTGCAGGCCTAAGAGAGACAAAGAAGTGATGTCGTCTCCAGTGGAATCCAGGACATGAGAAGAAATGCCTTTTCAGAAGGCCTAAGGACTTGATTGTGATGAGGATGCTGCAGGGATCCTTCTGTCTCACGGGAACACAAATTCCAACTTAGAAGGCCCATGCTCTGAGCTTTCTTTAAACCAAGTGCTTCTTTTTCTGCTTCAGACAGAAATCAGCCAGCCCTTCACTATCTATATGCTGACTGGTTATTGCTAACGTTCACACCCAGGCTGGTTTTCTTCTTCTACAAGAGTACTTCTTACATGACCACTGGTGGAAATCCAGGGAACAGAAATCCATTTTAGTATAGTACATTTAGCAAACACACTTGATAACATAATTCTAAATCTAAATGTAAATTGCCAACAATTTTCAAATTTATTTGCGTGCCAATCACATTCTCCTTACCTAAATAACACTAACAAATACTCTCTTTAAAAAAATATTTTTTAAAGATTAATTTACTTACTATGTATAGTGTTCTGCCTGCACGTATGCCTGCAGGCCAGGGCACCAGATCTCATTACAAATGGTTGTGAGTCACCATGTGGTTGCTGGGAACTGAACTCAGGACATCTGGAAGAGCAGCCAGTACTCTTAACCGCTGAGCCACCTCTCCAGCCCTAACAAATAACTCTCTTATTGTGAAATATTAATCTTCATGAAACAGTCGAAGCCACTGTACACTCCCATCAGCAGTGGCTGGTGGAGAAGACAGGCCACATTTTCCTCAAGAGTGGTCCTGGGGGCTGGGAAGAGTAGCAGGAAGGAAGCACTTCAGATCTAGAATGCAGATCCGCTGACAGAGAATTCCTAGGGCCCCTTAAGCCCTTATAATTTATGAATTTCTCTAAAAATCACTTTCCATAGCTATAAAACTAGTACATACTTGCTTATTAATTTAAAATGAATAAATTATCTGTGGATCAAATTGCTAAATTTTAAAATCTTCTTATACTTAGCTTTTGAGCATACAAATTATACACTTTCAATGACTGTTATATAATAAATATAACTTTTAAGTTGACAGGAACTCAAAGGCTCATGAATTGGAAGCCATCAGCAGAGGTCCAAAGCTAAGGACTTCTAGATGGTTCAACAAATGAAAACAAACAGAAAGTTGTGCACGTCTGTTGGGCAGCGATTTCCTACACTGGTAGGAGTTTTTCTTCAAGGCTTTAGGCATATATGAAAAACACTGGTCCAAGAGGTTTTCTTTCTTGTTTAAATGAATCATTTAATTTTATAAAGAAATAATCTTTACTTTTCTCTCTCTGTGTGTATGTGTGTGTCATACACATGTATGTGGTATATTGTGCAGGTGTGTGTGGGTGAACATGCCCACACATGCATGTGAGGAGGCCAGAGGAAGAGGTTGGGTTTCCTAGTCCATTCTAGGGCTGTATCAGAAACCCCCAGGAAATGTGGATAAACACGGATATTTATTGTTAATTGAAAATGGCTAGATTGATATATAGTATCTGAATTTGTTGATTAAAAGATTCATTTTAATAACTTTGTTGAGTAGGCTTATGATCTTCAGCCAAAAGATCATTTTAGCGTTAGGGTTATTGCTCAATAGCTGGGTGCTTGCCTAATAGGTACAAGGCCCCGCGTGCGATCTCTAGCACCACAAAAGAGAAAAAAAGGCAAATTATTTTTTATAAATTGAATGTAACTGAGTAAAAGCTTGTGACCATAACCATGTGATGGTGGAATATCCTAACACGGCAGTGGCAATAATAGTGCATCCTATACCTGATGATACCAAAAAAAAAGTGAGTATTTAAAGTATTATTTTAGGACTTTACGAATCAACTGGGAGATAAGTCTTCAGCCCCTTCCCTCTTTACATGAGAGGCAGGAAAAGCCAGAGGCAGGGAAAGCCCTGATGGAACAGTAGGCAGGTGCTCGCTGGTGAGAATCTGAGACCATGTGTGGCAGTGTGCTCTGACCTTCAGGAAGGCCTCCTTCTGTTCCAGATGCTTGCTGAGGAGTGGGATGACGTGGTCCATCTCTGCCACGGGCCCCAGCTTGTCTCGCCCACCACACCAGTCCTCGTCCCTCCGGTACTCCTGCTCTAGGCTTTCCAGAACACTGCACACCTAGTGAATCACAGGAGAAAGGGCTCAGTAAGGAGCTGCTCAGCCGGTGTTTGCTGCTGACTTCAGCAACAGAACTCTACACAGTGACACTCTGCATGTGAAATTCAGCCTGGAGATTCAGAGCGGCCACTACTGCTGAGATACTCTGAAGAGAGAGGTGCTTTGAGAACCTTGTGACTGGAGCTTGGACTGTGACGGACTGGCGATGGAAACTGTAGAATTATCCTTTACAGCTGATGGCTTAAGCTACAGGAGTTGATAGTTTCACTCAGGAATATGATGAAGAGTAAAAAATGAAGAAATAGGTTGGATATTTAGGGAGCTTCAACATGATATATCATATATATATATAAACATATATCATGTGCATATATACATATATCATATGCATCTCATAATATATACACATGTATATATTATATAGCTATATTGTTCTAATCTCATGATAATTATGAATTATGTAGACCAGGTTTGGAGAAGATACTCAATGACGTGCCTCGGCATCTGTACTTGTCTGTCAGGAGCCTCAGCAGTGGTAAAGGGGAAAGGTGCCTCTCTTGTGTGATTTATGGGCCATAAGCAAAAGTCATCTTTCTACTCCCCTGGGGACAGATGTTCAAAGTCCTACCATAAGGCAGTGACATCTTTAGGACATCTATTATAAAATCATATTTCTTTCTGAGGGAGAATACATTTGAATTAACCTCAAAGATACAATTGTTTTCTTTTCAGTTATAAGAATTCAGAGAGGCCATGCTGAGTGACCTTGTAAATGACCTCAGAAGAGATCAGAGCATTCAAAGAGAGTTCAGAGGGAGATTTAGGCTGATGGTTACAGTGAGAGTCTCATGGCAGCCTCGTGTCATTGCAGGGAGGGTACAGAAAATAAGAACCCAGCAGATAGATTCCATCCCTAAGGTGGCAAAAACAATCGAGCAAATGGAAAGCAGAAACCCGATTCCTCTGCTTCCCATCAACAGCACTGGTTACTTCTCGGACACAGAAGCAAGGGAGAGCAGCTGCAACCATCTTGGCCTCCTGTGAAAAAGTCACACCTCTTGGGAAAGAGTATGTTCACTTTCGAGACAGGGTCTCATTAAGCCCAGGTTAGCCTTGAACTTTCTATGTTGCTAAGGGTGACCCTGAAATCCTAATCAAGGGCTTGCTAGGCAATACTGTACTGAGCTATATCCTTGTCCAAAGATGTGGTTTTTGGATAGAATGCTCACTGAATTATGAACTCAGCTGGACGACATCACAGCCACACATGCTTGCCATGTCACGAGAAGTCTGTCCCTGACCTTGAGGTGACTTGCCTAGCCCCACCTTTGCTACTTCCTTTAATACAAGACACAAAGCACACAGGCAAGCTCAGGTCTTGAGAAAATAGATAACAAAGATGCAGAAATATTAAGACTAAGACACCTGAGACCTGCTCCGGAACAGGAGAGTCAAAGACTTGAAGTGGCCTTGAGGAGTAGACTCTGGATTCTTTTGGCTATAAATGTACTTTAAGTAGCTGCTAATCAAGAAGGATAAAAGACACATACATGAGCTGGATGCAAGGTGCAGTTCGGAGTCTAGATATACAAAGTTCAGTGAAATCAGCTGGATCTTAGATATTTCAACAGAAAACAAAGGCCAGCGTATATCGCCAAGTGTGGGGTAGCTTGGGACACAGCACTATTGTGACAATGGCGGACTGATACACTGCTCAAAGCTAGTATTCATCACACCCAATTTCTTCTTTAATACCTCCATATTGATCTGATGAGTTTGAGAAATTTATGGAAAAAAAAGAAGAAAAAAACCCATATGGCTCCTTGCTGTAAAAAAGATAAGAAAGCCAATGGTAGTGTTCCCCTAGCCACTGCTTTATTCTCAAAGGTTAGTGCTGACGGGCCTGGCTTTTTGATGCTGTACTGCAATGTGAGGTAGGAAACAGCCTCTTCCATCTTCAGCTCACTTCTCACAGCCTCCCCTCACCTGCTCGGAGGTCTTGTAAAAGGCCACAGAGGCATTGACTAGCTTCAGCCGGTCTTCCATCTTCAGCATGAGCTGCTGCCAGTGGAGGGCCACCTTCTCGGCACATTCCCGGATGGCGTCGGCATCGTAGTGGCCGGCCTGGAGCAGTGCCTCCGCTTTCTGCTGGACCTGCAGGGCGCTCTGGTGCGTCTTCTGCAAGGAAGTGGCGTGAAAGAGGGACTGGGCGCCAGGGAAGGAGAGCAGCCCAGGTGTGATATGGGAGGGGGTGGAGTGAGGTGTGGTTGGAAGGATGCAGAAAAGTTAAAGAGCTTTAAATGACTGATCCAATTTGTCATGATGATTAATATACATTATTGTCTCTTAAAGCACATTTACAAAAGGAAATCATACATTTTCATTCGTCTCTCAGGATGCTAATTCCTGACCCCATTCTTAACTTTCTACTTTCATTACCCTAGATTTTAAGGACATTTCAGTTCACAGAGAACCAGAAGTTGTGTAGAAACATGACCATTTTGTTTAATCTCCCTTTCAAATCTAATCATAAAATTGTTCATCACTGAACTTTCAATGATTACTGATACAGCATTTCACAGATTAAGGAAGCATGTCCCCCCCTCCAACCCCCCAAACACATGTCACACAAATCTCAGCTGGCAATGCACAATCTTAGACATTAGCAATCAATTGAAAAGGATTCTGGCAGAATGGGTAAACTTGGCTGGCAGGGCACTCTCGCCCTGACCCCTCACCCCCAACTCCTACCCCACAATTACTCCATCAAAGAAGCCCAGCAGCAGCCAAGAATGAGCAAGGCAGGATCCTATTGTTATCTACAATGGCTTTCAGGATCTCACTTTATGGTTTCTGATTCTGGATATTTGTGTTCTGCACCTTAACTGCAAGAGGATGGGGGACCTAGTTGGAGGACCAGGGGGCAGAAAAAAACAAAAACAACCCCCCCATGAGGTTCAAACTTTGCAAGACAAAACACAGCCGTGATTCCTGTGCTGACTAGTTTTATGTCAGCTTGACACAAGCAGAAGCCATGCGAGAGGAGGGAGCCCCAACTGAGAAACCGCCTCCACCAGACAGGCTACCGGCAAGCCTGCAGGGCATTTTCTTAGTCAGTGATTGATATGGGAGGACCTAGGCAACTGTATAAAGTGCCATCCCTGGGCTAGTGGTCCTGGGTTTTTATAAGAAAGCAGGTTGAGCAAGCCAGTAAGCAGCACCCCACCATGGCTTCTGCATCAGCTCCTGCCTCTGGGTTCCTGCCCTGCTTGAGTTCCTGTCCTGACTTCCTTCAGTAATGAACAGTGACAAGGAAGTGTAAGTCTTTTCCCTTCTTCCCCAAGTTGCTTTGGTCATAGTGATCTATCAGTCATAGCAACAGTGTCCCTGACTAGGACATTGGTTGTGGTGATCTATCATAACAACAGTGTTGCTGACTAGGACATTGGTCGTGGTGATCTATCACAGCCACAGGGTCCCTGAGTAGGACATTGGTCATGGTGATCTATCACAGTAACAGTGTCCCTGACTAGGGCAATCCTGTGAGAAGGCCAGAGTACCGCTGACTTGAGAAAGCCATTGCAATCTCAGTTGCAACCACTTGCCTTCCAGCTCACAGTGCTGGCTAAGCTTGCGGTGGACAGGGTGGCTAGAAACACAGTGACACTCCAGAAATCCTTTCTACTCAGCTTGGACAGCAGGGTGGAGACCATTCTTAACAGCTGATTTATTCAGCTCTCTTTGGGTCTGAGGGCAACCGCCCTCATTTTTTTTACCTAAACCTCTCCCTGGTGCCCACCGCACCTGCCTTTCCCCCTCACCAGACTATATGCTGCCTGGTCTATAATGCTTCCATGTGCTCCCCACCCCCCAAACCTGCAGCACCTCCGCTTGTGCATCTCTGCCAGTGTCCCAGGCCTTGTGCCTTTCCTTCCTCCTGACGAGAGGTACAGTCCTGATGCCTATTTCAGTGCTGGGCTACTCACTGCTAAGCAAAGCTGGAGAAAGTAGACTAAAGGGCGGGACAATCGCTGCCAGTCCCTGGTTGTCTTTGCCTTACTGGCACTTTTCTGTTTCCTAAACACAGAGGTGCCAAGGTCATCCCTCACTGACTGTTCACATCTCCAGAGCCCTTAACTACCCCCTCGGCTTCAGTTAGTTCCTCTCTGAAGGAGAGTCTTAGCGAGCCCTCTTCTTACTGTCGAATCTTCTTCTGGAATTGTCTTCTCCTGTGAGGAAGCCCACCTCTCACCCTTCTGAGGCGGTGACTCCATCTGCTATAGGGTAGATGCCCAACCCTCGACAGAAGCCAAACCCATCTCTTTAAACAGGTCCCCAAAGTTACTGGCCACTTATGTTGGTTGTCTATTCCTACTCATTTTCCTTGCCACCTAGAACTACAATCTTGACCTCATCCCTGACTGCTGCTCCCCGCTCCTCCAACCCAGCCCAGCCCTCACAACTTCATATATGCATTTTTATCGGGAGAGATGGCTATTTTCTTGCCTTCAAGTTATAAATGCATAAACCCATTCCTCATGTTTCATTTTTCTTTTCCTTTTCATGTGTGGTGCTAAGATTTATCTTGGAGTCCTGAACATGCCAAACGCACATTCTACCACTGAGCCACATCCCCAGTTCATTGTGAACATTTCTGGTAGTTTTATTTAATTTGATGGAATATGAAGTGCTTGTATTATAGTGACTTACTCTTTTCATCCCTAAAGCTTTCATTTTTAACAGTACCACCCCTTTATTTCAGTTCAAAAGTCTTCAATGGGTCCCTCACTGTTTCAAAACTAGGTCCAATCTGGCTGTCACAATAGCCCTCCATGACATGGTCTGTAACTGCTTCACAATACTAAGTACACCCCCAAATGCTCCGAAAGCAAGCCACAAACCTTCCTGCCTTGCTCTTCCTTCTTCCTGTCCTTGATAAATGTCCCCAAGCCCCTGTAAGCCCACCTGTCCTTTAAAACTTATCTCAAATCTGCCCTTCTTCAATGAGCTTTATTAGATGGCTTGAAACCCAGGGAACATCTGCTTTCTCTGAACTCCCTTTTCACTTAGTGAACTCCTGGAGGGTTCCAGTTGCTTAGAAGGTAAAACTGTCACAGTGAGTGCGTGCATGTGTGTGTGTGTATGGTGGGAGGGGTCATTCAAATGGCTGTCACTTCTCTAAGGGTGTGTGTGCTCTGTGCTGGGCCTGGTGATTATGCATTGACTTTCCTGGTTCACGCCCTTCTATGGGGTAGATTTTATTTCCATCTCAAAGATTAAGACATATAGGCTAAATGACTTGCCTCAAAACCTACAACAAAACAAACAACAAAACCAGATTTAGGTCTGACCTATCCCCAAACTTAGATTCTTTGACAGCTAGTTACTTGTTCTCTAGGATTAGAATGAAGTCTACAAAAAATAAAATTAAATTAAAAAGTAAATCTAAACCAAAGCCGGGCAGTGGTGGCGCATGCCTTTAATCCCAGCACTTGGGAGGTAGAGGCAGGCGGATTGTGAGTTCGAGACCAGCCTGGTCTACAGAGCTAGTTCCAGGACAGGCTCCAAAGCCACAGAGAAACCCTGTTTTGAAAAACCAAAAAAAAAAAAAAATTAAAAAGTAGAATGAAGTCTATTTCATTTCTATTTGATGGAAGGTTCTCCAGATGAACAGCAGTAGAGACAACTATCTCTACTGCCCTTAACGGTGTAAAACCAGCATATAATTGTCATCATAAACTTGTTTTAATGTTTTTCCCTCAGAGAGTTCGGAGTAATCTCGACTTTTCGATAATTTGTGTCATGTGATAAACTCTGCCCTTTACTCCAAAGCTCATTATTCTGTAACAGTTGAGTCCGCCTTCCTCTTTAATTTCCTAAATGATAAATTCTTACCCATGTGGCATAATCCTTGCTTTGTTGAGCTTAAGTTATTATTTTGCATTTACTATTACTCCTTATCATCTAATCCTATTGAGTGTTACAGTTTTAAGATGTGGATTATCAAGGACATTAATATTTAGTAGGCATAAGTGCAAGAAAATTGAACCAAATCAATTGAATTTATTATCCATTCTTAACCACTTTTCTGGTATAACATTTATGCTTAAATGCACAGGAGGAGTTCAAATAAAAATGGATTTTAAAATTGAGCTTCTCTCTATGAAGGCCACAGCTCTTGAAGACACGTCAATGCACCCAGGGCACTAACGAATAAGGATCCAGTTTGCTAATAAGCGACACTGCTTTGAGACACTGTTTGGTTCTCTATTTGGAATGCTCTGGGGACATTTCCCCCCAAAACAAGGCTGTATAAGGAGCAAATTCTGACCTTTCCAGGGAAACCACCAAAGCTAGGCTTAGCATTATCCTGCCTTGCCTAGTACTAGTCCATCGTATGACTGCTTTTCTAGCTTAATAATCAATAACCTTCTGTTTCACACTTCCCTTTGTTTTGTTTGAGATAGGGTCTTTCTACGTAGCCCAGGCTAGCTCTGCAACCCTCCTGCCTCTGCTTCCAGGAGTGCTACAATTACAGAAGTGGGCACTACACTTGGTACCCTCTTCACTCTTAAAAATGTCTAAGTTTATATAAAAAATTGCGTCACTATCTCACCAATAACTATTTTATTTTCCTTATGGAACTCTTGAGCTTTCTTTCTTGGGTTCTAAGAAGGCAAATTATACTCCTGCCCCACCCTCCAGCAATCAGCATAAAGGCCTACAGTAACACCAGCACACAGAGAAAGCCACACTAGGCTACTTACACTACCTTTAAAATGGCTTGCATCTAGCCAGGTGTAGTTGTACATGCCTGTAGTCCCATTACATGGGAGGTTGAACATTAGGAGTTTGAGTCCTGCTTGGGCTACATAGGGAGTTCAAGGTCAACCTGGTCTACATAGGGAGGCTTTGTCTCAAAAAACATTGCTTACATCCTCTCTGGCATATTTTTTTCCAGATGCAGAGCCCAGTCTAAACCTAGTTTACAGAAGACCATAGGCTGTCTGGAGAAGGAACATATGAACAATTCTGGTTGCACTCCTTGTTTATCTAGGTATACCACAACCTGATGACCTTCCCTTACCAAGATGTTCTAATAGTTCTATCTGTTCTGCTATCCTTGAGATCACAGACATCAACCCTAACATCAATCCCACAAAATCCCAGGAGTGGTTAGCAGACATTTATACTCAGTCAGGCTCTACTATGTAACAATGCAGCATCTCCCTAAATGAACAAGTGCTGTATGTGCAGCCATACAGAGTTTAGTATTTTAGTACACTGTGGAAACATTTACCCACTATTTCTCATGGTTCACTGAGATACTCTAGTGTGCTATGACACTTGGCCTGAATTGTCAGATATTTGATTAAGAGACTGGAAATGTAATCACCCAGCCCAAATATTCTTATCCAAGGAGGAAGATGACAAAGACTCATCTCTGCTGAAATCCCCCACAGCTCTGTATCATGCCCCTAGTCTGTGACTGCCCAAGCCTGTAGACCAGTGGTTCTCAACCTTCCTAATGCTGTGATCCTTCACCACAGTTCCTCATGTTGTGGTGACCCTATACAATTATTTTCTAGCTACTTCATAAATGTAATTTTGCTACTGTTATGAATTATAATGTAAATATCTGATATACAACCCTTGTGAAGGGACTTTTGAGCCCCAACGGGATTTTAACCCACAGTTTGGGAACCACTGCTATAGACATTTAACCACTAAGTACCTGATCATAACCCCAATCTAGGTCTCTCCTAAGGAGCTCCAACACTATTGATTTTGGGAGTGCCAGTAAACTGTAACAGAGATTAAAAAAAAAACAAAACTCCTTGCTTCTGGGTAACTCCTGTAGCAAGTGATTTGCTTATGCTCTTATGTGCAACATACTGTTTGCTTTTCAATCTCAAATCCCGGACAGCACTTACAGGCTAACAATAGTTCCTAAGAAGATACCAAGTATCTAATGGAAACAAGTCATTCATCTTAATGCCATGTTTATATGCACATAAGATGGCTTCTGGAAAATTAAATGGCTGAATTAAATTACTATTAGTTTATAAAGGGTTAGCAATCAGTTGGAGTGTTACATTAAAAGACATTTGTGAGCACAGATAGTTAAAATTCATTATTTTTCTGCCATCATTATGTAAAAAGTTTTGCTAGTGGTAATTTTAAAAGAAAATAGCCCCTTTATAGTTTCCACACACTCAGAAGCAGGCAAAGTTCTACACTGAACCACATGTAACAAGTAGCTGAGATTTTTATTCATCTCTTTCCCCACTGGTGATGAACTTATTTTGTTTTTAATATAGTTCCATGCCCCATTTTATTCTTTCTCAGATACCACTGAGAAGCAATCTGCTAAAGACTCTCTGGGAGGAGAAGGTCCTAGTAGCAAGATAATTGAAGGTATTATTTAAAGCAAGGCAACATTACTTTATCCTCAGTGGAATTTTCTTTTAAATTTTAAGAAGTCCCAGTTGGTAAATTTCTAGTTGCAGTTTGTTCTTCAAATATGGCTTCTGCTGGCATTACTGAACAGCCACTTGCACCACGCAAACTATATGGTACAGTCTGTTGCAACCCTTGTGGTCCCTGTTAAGAGACAAATTCTAACCTAGAATCCAAGTGTTTAAAAGTCTTATTCCACTTTACTATTGCCTTGCACACCTGTCTATTCTCGCTTCTGACTGTCTTCAATTGGAAGCCTTTCTGTTTGCATTTTTCACCTGATGCCTAGTTTGTAATGGGTAAAAATCTCACTGCACCAGGGCCTTAAGGCTCCATGGGCAGCAAAGATTCTCCTGATACCTTGGGGCAGAAAGACACCTGTACTCTGCATACCTTAGTGTGAAGGATGTGCCTGCACTATGCCACCACCTGAGGGAATGGTGGCATCTCAGACAGCCATCCCACCCGGGCTCAGAGTCAAAAAGGGGAACAGAAGACAATGCATTCAGATCTGGGTGTTACCTCGATGGCTAGTTGGAACTGTTCATGCTCCCGCTGCAGCTGCTCCGCCTCTGACAAAGAACTGGCATTGACCAGGCTGGCATTGAGCATTGACTCTCCATTGCGGATCCATCCCAGAACCTAGGGAGTTTGGACAAGCACACAGGTGAATGGCCCTCTGCAGTTTCTCCAGAGCTGTTGCCTTCTCAATGGGTGTTTCAGTCAAAGGGCTATATTCTATTCTCTGCTACAGAGAGGACAGAAAGGACCCGGAATGGTTGTCATCCAAGTCTTCCGTGTCTGGTGTCATAAGCCATGTGCTCTATGTACCAGCTTTATTCTCAGCTCCACATGTCACTTCCTCCCTGCATCACCCTGTTGTCCCAGTGTCCCCACCAAATTAACATCGTTTCATCTGACTGTATTTTATACACGTCTAAAGTTCCTTCTAGAGCAGAGAATGATATAAATTCCAACTGTGGGCATCTTTTCCTTTCTGTTTTTATTTACTGAAATAAATACAATATTATTTTGATCATATTCTTTCCCCTTCCCCAGCTCTTTTTTTTCCCTGTTTTTAAAGGGCCCAGTTCAAATAAGGGCTTCTTGAATTTGTCCTCACCCCTCTTGTTAGAAACAATCTTTCCTCCCTCCATTATGACTGTGCCACCTTGTATCACTTTAATGTGGCTCCCACAGAATGACTTCTCCATTATTTCAACCTATACTTACCTCCCTCTTAAAAATGTGAACTCCCCAAAGTCCAGAGCAATCTTCTAATCAAATTCTAATCTCACACAGTTTACATAGTAGCTGCTGCACAGCAATGTTTTGAAAGTAATGAAGATTACCCAAGCCACATGCGAGCAGCAGATCCTACTGCCCCTGCCTTACATAACAAGAACATACAAGCTTGAGGGAGCAAACAGCCCCAAGGAAGGAAAGAGAAAACAAGCAAAATTCACACAACAGATAATTTTGAAAGGGAAAGCAAAGTATAACCAAATTAAATTACCCAGTGGTCTGAATACAACTTTTAGGTTTCCTAAGAAGTACAGAGGGTGCGGGGAGGGGGGAGAAACCTGAAGTGGGGAGTACTAGGAGAGAGGGAGTCAAGAGCCTTCTAGGGTCTAGAAACATTGCAATGATCAGGGTAAGCACAAATAATCAATCCAAAGGGAAGACATAGGCTCTAGAGCTACCTGGTGTGTGGTCAGTAGAACACTGCCAAGCATCTTCTTTTCTAGGGACTCTTGCTCAGTGAGGAAAAAAAGTTCTGAAAATTTAAAATCAGTGAATAGCATCCACATGTCATTCCTTGTAAAGGAGAAGACACTGCAACCTATTCCAGGTTTGTTCTTAAGCTCTTTACTTCCCCCTTGACTTTCTTGCTGAACAACTGGAAAATGCTAAGCCTGGTCTCCTGCCCTGTAACTCTCATAGGCATCTTGCAAAGTTTATTCCCAAGTAGAAACTGAGTGAAGCCTTTTGTGCATAGACAACACGAGAGAGAAATCCTGCTGGAGCTGGGTGATTTGGACTGAATTGTTAACTCATGGCCAATCCGGCAGATTGTGGATGAGATGCCAATCTGTAATTAGCTGCAGGAAATAACCGTTCAGCATGCCTGTGTAAAATCCTTGTTGCCCCCAGTGGACTGTGGCTGGCTGGCTAGAGGTGCT
>PVIU01032168.1:0-13861 GCA_004026605.1 Ondatra zibethicus
CAGCAAGCTACCAAGGACTTGCAGCATGTGTTGCCCACCACCGTGTGTCTCCATACCCAGGACCAACCACAGCTCAGGGACCTGCAGCTGCCCCTGCCTGGGGCTGGCTGCTCTCAGGGACCTGCCACCACATGGCCCACTGCCACCACTTGGGGACTTGCAACAATTTTTAATGTTTCCATTACACTTAGGTTTTGTCTTTTCATGGTGTCCCAGTTTTCCTGGATGTTTTGTGTTAATTATTTGTTGGATTTAATGTTTTCATTGACCAATGAATCGATATCTTCTAATGTATCTTTAACATCTGAGATTCTTTCTTCTATCTCTTGTATTCTGTTGGTTATATTACTTGCTGCTATACTTTGTTTGTTTACACAGATTTTTCATATCCAGAATTACCTCAGTTTGTGTGTTCTGTATTGCCTGTATTTTAGTCTTTTAGTCTTCAACTGTTTGTTTCATCTGTTTGATTGGTTTTTTTCTTTGAGGGATTTATTAATTTCTACCAATTTTTTTGTTAGTCTTTTCCTCCATTTCTTTAAGGAAGTTTTTCATTTCCTCTTTAACTGTCTCCATCATCTTATAAAGTTACATTTTAAGTTGTTTTCCACTTTCTGGTGTCTTCTTCAATTTCTTTCTTTAAAATTTAAAGTTCTTGTCATACAAGTCTTCCACTTGGTTGGTTAGAGTCACTCCTAGATATTTTATTCTATTTGTAGCTATTGTGAAGGGTGATGTTTCTCTGATTTCTTTCTCAGCCCTTTTATCTTCTGTGTAGAGGAGGGCTACTGATTTGTTTTTTAGTTATTCTTGTATCCTGCTACATTACTGAAAGTGTTTATGAGTTGTAGAAGTTCCTTGGTGGAATTTTTGGGGTCACTATGTAAACTATCTGCTTAGATTTCAGGCACAACTAATGCATGTATATCAAGCACAAAATAATGTCTTTTTTAAAAAGTTGTCTCGGTCATGATGTTTTTGTAACAACAATAAGAAAGTACCCACTACACCATATAAACAGAAAATTGTTAGCATTGGTCTAATACTCAGCTAAACACATTAATTGATACCTAATGTCTTCTTGCTATTCACCACAAAGATACAGATTTTTAAAATCACATCTGAATCCTTAATTAAATTTCTTTTTGCATTTTCTATTCTAGTCTAGACTCAGTTTGCTATGGTTCTCATCATTTGGGTGGCAGAATATTTTCCAAGACAGAAACAATATTCACCAAATTCTTGTAGGTACTTAGAGATTTAAAAAGAAATGGTAACATACAACTAATTTATTACTTGAATAGCATCTCATCCATTATTTGTAGTCATGGTGTTAAAAGTAAATATCACCCATGGCACTGTGCATTTGATTATTTGTTCCTCAATTGGTAGTGTTGTTTAGTAGGTTTCAGTGGTATGGTCTTGCTGGAGAAAGTATGTCACTGTGGTGAGGGGCGGTTCTAGAATTTAAAGACACATTATTGTTAATTCATTAAGTTTCATACGTGCAGTTCAAGACATCAGTGTTCCACTTTGCCTCACACTTCTGCTACTAAGCCTTCCTCCCCACCATAGACTTACACATCCTTTTGGAACTATAAGCCCAAATAAAGTCTTTCTTCTAGAAATTTCTTTTGTTGTGGTATTTTACCACAGCAATCCTTAAGTAAGTAAATTAACATTTCTCTGACTTCAAGACAAAGTCTCATGGATTACATGTAAGAACAGATTGTTAATTGACCTGTGTGTCAGCAGCAATTAAATTAGCTGGTCTGCTAAGAAGTGATGGTTTGATAATTAAACTGAGAAAAATAGAGTAAGCTAAAGATGATTAAGTCCTTTGAAAGCTCTGTTTTACCTCAAATGGTAGAGTATTTAACTGGTAGGCACGAGGCCCTGGGTTCTATTTCCATAGTCCAAATAGAAGAGTTAATAAAATAAATATTATTTCTATCACTTTCTCCCAGGTACATTGGCAGAACATCTTAGTGGCAGGGTTCTGTGGAAAAGAGCACTTTATGTGAGGAATACAGGCAGTAGAGAGGAGGACAGGGAAAAGAAAGCAACACAGTTAATCTAAAAAACAAAACAAAAAAAAATACAAACAAGCCAAAAATATACATTCAATGCTCTACTTGCTATACCATGTACATTTTTCAGAACCTCTTCAAATATTTCCACCAAGTGTAAAACAAGCATTGAAAACTTGGGCCTTTGAAGCATCTGATTCCCGTTCAAATTGTCCCACTTGTCATTCGGTGACCTACTAGATAATATCCATGTTGTCCGCACTTTATGGTTGCCATAACCATATATCTGAAAAGAAGAAATGTAGGAAAGCAAAGGTTTATGTATTCTTTAAAAGGCAGGTAATATACTCCACCATGGCAGGGAGGTCATGGTGGTGATACATTGCATTTGCTGTCAGAAAACAGAGAATAAATTGGGAGTGTGGCAGGCCTATAAAAATCCAACTACTGGTATCCCTCTTCCTCTAGGAATCACCTTATAAAAGTTCCATAGCCTTTACAAGCAGTGTTGCTGGTTGTGACCCAAGTGTTCAAATACACAAGCCTGTGAGAACATTTCACATTCAAACCACAATCCATTTAGGAAATTTTAATTTCATATTGTACACAAATCCGCTTCCTTTTCTGTGAATCTTTTAGAGAAAATTCTGATATGTAAAATCTGTCTTTCTGTTTTATCTCCATAATTTCAAAAAGTTATTTATATTGCTTGCTCGGCCAATATCCATTCTCATAGGATATTTATATGAGATAAGTTGTTCATGAGAAAAAATAAGAGAAAGATACACACGCACAGTGGGAGAGACAGAGAGAGATAGGAATAGAGGTAGATAGATAGATAGATAGATAGATAGATAGATAGATAGATAGATAGGAGAGAGAGAGAATCGAAGTTGCTAAAACAGTCAGCTAAAAATTCTACTTTTAAAAATCTTGGTGGTTTACTTCAGCAACTGATTTCTGTAAATCTGGAGATACTCTAGGGTCTGAGGATAAGTAGTGAGCAAAACTACCAATCCCTTACTTACTTGAGCAGCATATACATGGGAAAGGTTTCTATGCTACAAATATTATATGGAGATATTCTTAAATATACAGTACTCTCTAGTTATTGGAAAACATTAGGATTCAAAGTGTGTGGAGATAAAAAAAATTGATGTAAAAATAATCTATTCTAAAATCTGGATATAAAGCAGTCAACTTCAAGATCAGGTATATTCAGTGCTGAGATTCTATAAGAACAGAAAATGATCTGACCTGAAATCATGAGCAATATTTGTGCATTTGTGAAGAAGTAATATGTAGCATGAGAGCTGGCTTGTTGGGGTTTCCGTCCTGCCCAGTTCCCATTCCATTTAGCCCCAAAGAAAATCACGCAGAGAGTCTACTTTAGGTTATCAACTGATTGGCCCATTAGCTCAGGCTTCTTATTAGCTCTTGTAGCTTATACTATCCCATTATCCTTATCAATGTTAGCCACATGGCTCTGTACCTTTTTCAGCAAGGCAAGTCACATCCTGCTTCTTCCATGGTCTGCGCAGGAGTGGGGAAGAACTTCCTTCTTCCCAGAATACTCCTGTTCTCATTGCCTCACCTCTACTTCCTGTCTGGTTTTCCCACCTATACTTCTTGCCAGGCTAGTGGCTAATCAGCGTTTATTTAAACCATGATTGACAGAATACAGACAATTCTCCTGTACCACTTTATCTCAGAAGTTAAGGTTGCTAGCTATCATATATTGCCAAATAGTCCTTTGACCCTAAATTTTTCTGAAAAGTACTCTACATGGATACCTAAAGTATGTTACCTTTAAACAACCCAAATTGTCTAAATAACCAGATGTTTGGAAGCATAATATGTATATGTATAAATGACTAAATTTTTCATATGGATATTTTGACAGCAAGTACTTTTGTAAAATGCTAATTAGCTCATTAGTGTAAAACTGAAACAATTAATGCTGGAATATGACCAGCCATTCGATTCAAAGGATAAATGGAATATTAATTTTTCCCTTAATTGAAGGGAGGTAGATTTTGTTAGGGATATAAATCAAAAGAATAATTAAAAATTAATAATATTTTTAAGACATTTAATTCTTTAAAATGTATCTTAAAATAAGAACAGATATACATTTTGATTCATTGATTAATACTCTTTATTTTTAGGTGGAGAAAAGTACAGATTACAAGGCATTTTAAAAGAGGAATAGAGTAGAAAAGCTCCTGAGCTTCCATTATTTTAGGTTCTTCATACAACCACGGCTATTCACCAGTGATCAAACAGGGCCATTTGCTAACTTTTTCTACTGTAAGAAGTCTTCCTCTCTTATATATGCCATTGTGCTAGAAAAAAACCCCAAGACTAGCATTTCACACAGTCATGTTCACTTCCAATTGCAATAACTAGATGTTACTTCTTGATTCCTTTCAGTACTGTAATTCACAGTAAATAATTAAAATACATTTGAAATATTTTAATTCACACAGACTTATTTTTAGAAAAAGATAACAGAGAATGCACTAAAGTTTTGTGTATTTATTTATTCACTTTGGCGTTTCTTCTTTGAGACAATGTCCTTTATACCTCAGGCTTTCCCAAAACTTGTTATGTAGCCAAGATAACCATCATCAATTCCAGATCCTTCTGTTTCTACATCTGAGTGATGAAATTAGAAACATGGGAACTGCACACAGCTTCAGTTGATTTACTTCATTAAGCATCCAGATCCTTTTCAGTTAATACATTTCCAATCTTATCTTCAAAGATATTATTGAATCCTTTGTTTTAACTTTGAAATTCGAAATGAAATTTAGCCTTTACAATACTTTAAATGACATTTTATGTGATAATCAGCCTACAACTTTTGGTGTTTAGATTCTTCAAAATATTATTTCTCTTAATACCTCATATGAGGAGGCGTTAAGGGGTCAAAGAACAATGAAAAGAGCTGAATACCATCACCTTCTCAAGATATTTGCTAACTTATCTTTCTTCAAATTCACTTTTATTTCATTTTGAAAAGATAAATCCTGTATTCATTTCAGATATTAAAATAATATTTATATTTCTTTTTCACATTTTGGCTTACAAATATGTATTACTCTTAATAGTATCTTTTATTAACATGAACATCCAGCTAATGAAATGTAAACATTTGACTTTGCTTTCACATTGAGTATATGCAGATGGTGAAGGAAGGAGATGATGGACAATACATTTATGTTCTCAGCCTGCAACCATTGGGCTGATTTATATAACTTTGGTCAGAATTTCTTTCCATAAAATTTTCCCAATAACAAATAATTAATCCTTACAGGTTATAACTATTATTGAGAATGTTATATTTTCAATTTTAAACCACAAAATACCATAATATCAATTTGTAAACAATTTTCAAGGACAAAACTTTTTTATAAATAAAAAAATAGTTAAAATCCATTACCTAATACTGTAACATAGTCCTTAGTTTTAATAACTGATGGTAGTAATTCTTTAATGTTTTCCTTTTAAGATTAACCAACATACTATGTATTTTGCTTTGTGACTGAGTGGAGTTTTATTTGATTATATGAAATTTATACATACTCTAAGAAAAAACTTACAGAAAAATAGTCTAAAAAAATCAATATTTAAGTTTCAATGTATGTTTTAATGGCACTTTCAGTGTAGCAACACCATTTCACTGAACAATGTTTAATGTTTTATGGTGATTTCAATCTGGAATAGCAGTTTCTGTGCCTGAGAGCCGTGGAGTGCAGGCATAAGCTCATAATGAGAAGGAGAACAGCACATATATGGTGAAGATTTATAGTAAACTGCTCTAGGCTACCCTAGTTTTCTCAGTTCTAAATCTGTAAATAAATGTTATGTTTACATTTCAGCTCACAGTTGGTTGCAGAGACAGACAGCTCTATTGGTGACTGATGAAGAATGTTAAACATTTACGCAGCTATTTGAACAATCCTTCACATCTTGATGAGTAAGGACACTGACACAAATTTCATAATTTGTATACACTGTTTTCAGGAGGTGAGCAACAAATCCATTCAACCTTCTAGCAAATCCCCCAGTGCAACAAATAAATGTGATTATGCAAATCATACCATCATGCAGGAAACTGTTACTAAAACACCCTCATAGAAGAAAATCAATATTGAGGACCCTGAGCTCTATAAATCCAATTCTAACCTTGCAAATTGTATACCTTATATAATATGATTCCGATACTTTGTTTATGGATGCTCCACTTAGCTACTTACAACATAAAAATTGACATGTGTTTTTCAGTAATAGTTAAAACTCGAGACCATATAGCTTATATGTTTATAAATTCTCAGTATAGGCACACTGTAAATTTTTGTGCATTCACTGATAAGAGTAAATTCTGTCAATTTTAGGGATGTTTAAAATGTCATTTAACTACTAAGAAAGTAAAAATAATAAAATGAAGCATGAAATCTGTGGTCAGCATTTATTTATAGATATATTCTGAATTTAATAAGATTTATAATGAAGGAAAATCAATATTAAGTATTATAGACTCTATCATAAAGATGCTTAATGTAATTTTATAAAATATGGAAAAAGAAAAATATAATAATTTTAATGTGGAAGTATGAAAAGGTAATTGTTTTGAAATCATGAATATTTCCTGTCTTCTGTTATTTACATTTTGAGATGTAAAAATGATATTATATATCAACTTAGTAAGGCCAAAATATATAAGGGTAAAGTTTTAAAAATATTAAAATAGAATTATATGCATTTTCTAAAGAAATGCCAGGAAAATTTTCCAGAATCTATTTTTTTCTCCAAAGTAGCATTTCTCATGTCTGAGATGGTAAGAAAAAAAATTTAAAATAACTTTTGGATGAATGAGAATGGAATCCAGAAGGAAGTGCCTAAGTAAGTGCTTTTAGTTGTCTTCGGAGTAGCTGACTTTCACCCAACACTTATTAAAATGTTTATTACTCATATAGTATAAAGTGAGTTTAAGAGGATATGAAAATTTATTTAGGATTGAAGAGAAAATTCACTTTAAGTTAGGTAAATTAGCTATAGTTTAGAGAAATTAACCATGAAGGAAATATTGTTGGCTATGTTAATGAACAATAAATTCATTTTTTTTGCAGGGTACTTAAATACTACATATAATCAAACAAATAAAAACAAGTGTCTTCAGAGAATATTATATTAACTATATCTTAGTTGGATAAGTTGGAAAACAAAGAAAAAAACTGGGTAAATTCCTACAAAGATAAAATAAGGAAAAATTAGAAACATCAAGATTGTGTTGGAAAATGAAAAAGAAATATATACATCTATCTAATTTTCATTTTTTTGACATTTGAGAATATAATAAAAAATCATTTCCCACTTTTTATTTCATTCCTTCTGCTCAACCATCCTATATAGTCCTTCTTAACATTATTCTTATCCATGTACTTTTTCACTAATTGTTAATATTATAATTGTATAATTATATAATTGTATATACATACATAACCCTAAATAAAACCTGTTCAGTCCATATAATGTTATTTTCATATGTGTTTTCAGGATTCTTCCCCAGATTCACTTGCCTTCTGCTTTGTCTTCAGAAAAATGGAGGCCTCCAAGAGACAATAACCAAACACAAGAAAATAAGACCCAATGAGACAAGGCAAAAGCCTTCATATTGAGACTGGGCAAGGTAGCTCAACAAGAAAAAAAGAGTCCCGAAAGCAGAGGCAGCTCAACAAGAGGAAAAGAATCCCCAAAGCAGGCAAAAGAATCAGAGAAAAACTTGCTCCCACTGTAAGGATTCCCACACCAAACACAAAGTGGGGAGCCATAGAATATACACAGAGAACATAGTGTAGGCTCATACAGGCCCATGTACGCCCATGCTTGCTACTTTAGCGTCTGTGAGTGTACATGAGCTCTCTTCTGCTAATTCAGGGAACCACATATCTTTATTGAAACTTATATTAGTTCTTTAAGAGTTGGGAAGGAACCAAAACATATGGGCACATGAGACTACTTCCTAAATTTAACACTGGTGGCACAGACATGGAGAGCAATGATAAATAAATGGGTCCTCCTGAAACTGAGAAGCTTCTTTAAGGTAAAGACATAGTTAATAAGACTAAACAACAGACAACTAAATGGGAAAAGATCTTCAACAACCCCACATCAGACAAAAGACTGATATCCAAAATACATAAAAAAAAATCTCTAGAAACTAGACATCAAAATACCAAATACTCCAATTAAAAAATGGGGTCCAGATCTAAATAGAGAATTCTCACCAGAAGAATTTCAAATGGCTGAAAGACACTTAAGGAAATGTTCAACATTCTTAACCATCAGGGAAATGCAAATCAAAATGACTCTTTGATATCATCTTAAACCACTCAGAATGATTAAGAACAAAAACACTGACGGTCGCATATCCTGGAGAGGATGTGGAGTAAGGGGAACCCTCCCCCTTTGCTCGTGGGAATGCAAATGCGTACAACCACTTTGAAAATCAATATGGTAGTTTCTCAGAAAATTGGGAATCAACCTATCTCAAAATCCAGAAATACCATCCTTGGGCATATACCCAAAAAATATTCATGTATACCACAAGGACATTTGCTCAACTGTGTTCATAGCATCATTATTCAAAATAGCCAGAATGTGGAAGCAACCTACATGCCCCTCAACCGAAGAATGGATAAAGAAAATGTGGTACATTTATACAATGGAGTACTACTCAGCAGTAAAAAACAATGACATCTTGTAATTTGCTGGCAAATGGATGGAATTAGATAAAGACATCCTTAGTGAGGTAATCCTGACCCAGAAAGACAAACATGATATGTATTCAATCATAAGTGGCTATTAGACATAAAATAAAGGATCATCAGCCTATAGTCCACAAGGAGAAACCTAAGAGAGACATACAGTGATCCCCATGGGAAAGGAAAATAGATAAGATCTCATGAGAAAATTGTAAGCATGGGTGTGGGGAGAGGGTAGGTAGCAGGGGAGGAGAGCAGGAGGGGGAAGGAGAACATGAGGATATGGGATGGATGGGGGAAGGACAGAGGAAGAGCAAGGAAAGACATTTCTTGATTGGGGGAACCCTTATGGGGCTAGTAAGAAACTAGCATGGCACTAGGAAAGTTCCCAGGAATCAAAAAGAATAATCCCAGCTACAACCCTAAACTATAGTGGAGAGGGTGTTCAAATTGGCCTTGCCCTGTAATCAGGTTGATGACTGCTTTAATTGTCATCACAGAACTTTCATCCAGCAACTGAGGAAGGCAGATGCAGAGCTTCACAGCTAGCACTGGGCCCAGCTCACAGAGTCCAGTAGAAGAGAGGGAGGAGGGATATTGTGAGCCATGGGGTCAAGAACATGACAGGGTACCCACAGAAACAGCTGGCCTGAGCTAGTGGGAGCTCATTGACTCCAGACTGACAGCTGGGGAACCTGCATAGGCCTAAACTATGCCTTCTAAATGTGGGTGACAGTTGTGTGACTGGAGAAATCTGTGGGGTTACTGGCAATGGAAACAGGATTTATTCATAATGCCAGAACTGGCATTTTGGAGCCTATTTTCTTTGAAGGAATACCTTGTTCAGCCTAGATGGGGGGGGAGAGCCTTGGTTCTGCCTCAAAGTGATGTGCCACACTGTGTTGATTCCACATAGGAAGCCTTGTACTCTCTGAGGAGTGGATTGGGGGTGGGGTGGATGGAAGGTGGCAGGAGTGGGAGGTAGACAGGGAGAGGAAACTGGGATTGATATGAAAAATGAGAAAAGAGTTTTAAAAAAAATAAATAAATAAGAGAAAAAGGAGTTTCTTACAATGAGTTTTATCATATTCACCTTTACCAACTCCTTACCTATTTCTAGGTTCACATCCTGCTATTCTTACCAAATTTGGGGCTGTTTATTTAAACCTTTCAACACTAATTTGTCTTGCCCAAATAGCTATGATGTGTTCTTGCATGGTCTTGGCATAATCAGGTATTACACTTCAAGAGAAAACGGAATCTACCTTCACCATCAGCTGATAACTCAGAATAGCTCCACTGCTACAGAAGTCACGTGTATTGACATCTAAGGGACTTTATAATTAGACAAAAATATTCTCTTTATGCATATTTATAATATTTTAATATTCTATGTTAATCCATGAAATTTTACTTCTTAAAAATAAAAAATAACATTAACATACACCTACACAGAGTAAGTACACCAGTGTCATAGCCTACCACATTACTGCTTTTCTGTAGACAAAGCTGTAATCTCTAATGATAACTATGCATTCTTGACTACCTCCTAATGTCAGCTTAATGTTAATCTTAAACTGTTGTAAAAATATTTGACAGTATATTGACCAATAATATATCATACAACAAGTATAGATGTTTCTACCAGTATATCATCCTCATCAGATGTGATGCAATGAACAACACTATACGTTCTTTGATTTTATAAAATACAAAATTTGTGCCTTACACAGACAAGTGATACACGAAGACTACTGTAAGATCAGTGAGGAGCACAACCATATGAAATCTACTGGAATCAGAGGTCACAAGTGTTTATATAGCCCATAGTTTAATGAAATATGATGTAAAAGACATGATTATTTTTATCTATTAATATATACTGATGGACATTATGACTAATAGCTATTATGAATAATTCTGCAAGGAACAGGGGAGTGCAGATACTTCTGCAATTATACTGATTTTCTTTCCTTGGATATGAGAACACATAAGAATTACTGGTTCAAATTTCAGTTATATTTTGATTTTGCTGGGAAAATCCACGCTATCTGTTCTAAAGTCTGTGGGAATTTGGACACATCCCAGAGTTTGCAAGTTATAATTTCTTCACACCCTTTCCTAAAAATATATTATTTCCCCTATATAAGAGTCATGTTAAATTCAAACTATGATATTAGTGGTAGTATTAACTGACATGCTTCTGATGACAGTAACAATAACACCTTTCTGAAATATATGGGGCATGTGTATGTCTTGAGAAAAAACTCTTCATGTCATTTTTCATTTTCATTTAGTTTACTTCATTTCTTTGCAAAATATTGTTGAAGTTAAATGTATATTTTGTATAGTATCTTATCAGATACCTAATGCCTATCTATTCTACTACCTAAATTTTTCCCATACAGAGACTTTGTTTTATTGATCCCATTTGCTTAATTTTAATTTTGTTGGCTGTATTTTTGGGTCCTGTTCAAGAAATATTTTACCAGCTTTAATTGGCACTATGAAATTTTTTTCTACACATATAGTATTTTCGATAACAAATATCACTTACAGAGTTTTATACTTGGATACTGGGCTTCTCATTGGTGATATTGTTTGGGGGGGTTAAGGATCATTACATAGTGAAGGCTTTCTGTAGGCACTATATGCCTGTGTGTAGACTTTGGGAGTTTATAGCCTTACAACACTTCTAATCTGCATTTTTCCTGCTTTCTGTTTGCAGTTGATGTGTGATTTCTGCTTGTTGGTGCTGCAATTTGCTGTCATTGCTGATTGAAACCCTCTGGTAAAAACCTAAATAAATTTATTTCTAAGAAGTTGCTTTTGATTATGGTATTTAGTCACAGCAATAGATTAGAAATTTTTGAAATTGCGTTTTGAAAGTACCTTATGATTGATTCATTTATATTATATAGCACACATTAACTGTCAATAATAACATGTTGCATTTTGAGAAGGTAACACATTTATTGTACTTTTGTTATATTTATCTGCCGTTGACCATTCCAATTCTCTTTGTTCCATCGTTGGTTTCTTAACATATCATTTACCTTCTACATATCTTAACTTTTAAGATTCTACACATGATATTGTAATTTAAAATTTCACAGTCTGGATTTTATCACCTTTTATTTTGATCTTTGCTTAACACTACAGTCTGTTTATTTTTAATTTTTGCTAAATAATTTATACCATGTATAATTACTCCACTTTTTACTTTCTACGTGTTAATTTGTTTGTGTTATTTTTGAAAAAATATAATTGCATATAGTGCAGTCTGACTTTGAAACTTGCTTGATAGTCAGTGCTAGCCCTGAGCTCCAGCCTCCTGCTTCCAGCTGTGATGTCATAGACATGTACCATCACATCCAGTTTCCATTAGTCTGTTAATGAGAAACCAGAATAATTCAAATTCCTGCCTCTCAGATTTTTCGCTTGGGTCTTTTTTTGTGTGTATATATGTATTGCTGTTTTTTTTTTGTTTTGTTTTTGTTTTAGGAAGCAGGCTGAGAAAGCCAGAAGAAAGAAGCCAATAAACAGCACCCCTCCATGACCTTTGCATCAGCCCCCCCTTCCAGGTTCCTGCTGTGTTTGAGTTTCTGTCCTCATTGCTTTCATTACATGGAACTGACATTCCCCTTTTATCTCTCTCTAAATTCTCCCCTTGTGGCAAGACTGCCAAGAAAAGTGTGAGCAGCAGGATGGGCCAGACCACTGGGAGGAGAAGCATAATAAGCAGCAACATATTGGGCTCTGATGACAGTAGTGGGATTCAGAAATTATCTGACCAGTGGAGCCTCAGACTCAGGTTCACTAACACCAAGAGGAATGACCGTTTGTGCCTTGGACACATAGGTACCTGAAGGAATGATCATTGAAAGGCCCTCCTCTCTCTAGACTTGAAGGAGCAATCAACAGTGTCACAACCATCAACTACATCAATTGGAGGAAAACGGACCACCCTGAAACCCAGGCTCTACCTGTTCTGATTAGAGGAAGAGATAGGTAGACAACAGGATAAGAATATACTCAGCAACACAAAGAAAAGAGCAAGAGCAGAAACTACTAATTCTACAAGAGCAAGACCTGAACATGCCAATGAAGATGAAACAGAAGAAAATGACCTTATAAATAAATTTATAAAGGTGATTAAGGTCGTAAAGTGGAAATTAAAAATCCCCTAAAGAAATGGAGAAAAAGACAAGCAAAAATTGAGAGAAATCAACAAATTCCTTAAAGGAACCCCACACAAAGCAATCAAACAGGGTGAAAGAAATGGTTCAAGACTTGAAAACTGTAATAAAGACAATAAAAAATAAAAACCACAAACCAAAACAATTCTGGAAATGGAAAATGATAAGGAATTACAGTTGCAAGCATAAACAACAGAATGCAAGGGATGAAAAAAAAATCTCCGGCACTGAAGATATAATAAAGATATAAAATATTTTGTTTTACATTGGTAAAACAAAATCTTAAATTCAACAAATTCTTAACACAAAATATCCAGGAAATGTGGGACATCATGAAAAGACTGAACCTAAGAATAATAAGAATTGGAGAATCCAGCTCAAAGGCACAGAAAAGATATTCAGAAAACCATAGAAGAGGACTTTCCCAAATAAACAGGTACATGTCATTGAAGATATAAGAAGCTTACAGAGCACCAAATAGATTGGATCAAAAAACAAAAAAAAAAAAAAGAAAGAAACTCGATCAAAAAAAATCAAAACTTGAACACATACAGAATAAATAAAGAATATTAAGAGCTACAAAGGAAAAACGCAAAGTAACATATAAAGGCAGAACTATCAGAATTGAACCCAACTTCTCAATAGAAACAATGAAAGCTAGACGGTCTTGGTCAAGCACTATACAAATACTAAGAGACCATGGATGCCAGTCCAGGCTACTATATTCAGCAAAGATTTAATCAATACCTATCCACAGATCCAGCCCTACAGAAAGTACTAGAAGGAAAACTCCAATACATGGAAGTTAGCTACAACCAGCAAACATAGGCAGTAGAAAATCCCACAAGAGCAAATTCCAAAG
>PVIU01032169.1:0-13877 GCA_004026605.1 Ondatra zibethicus
TTTTTCCTCCTATAGTGCTAGAGATTCAGGCCATACATGCGAGGCAAGGATTATACCAGAGTGATATTCCGGGCCTGAATTTTCTTTGGCTAAGTTTTATATGTCCTTTTACGTTAATTTCAGGATTATATAACACTTGAACTCTTAGGCATGAGGTCTCTTTCACTGTGTTGGCTTCCTCATTGCTGTAACTGATAATCAACATTGGTCTTTGGATCTGTGGTGTTGGTAAACTCACTTGTCATTTCTACTAATTTCCATGGATTACCCCAGATCTTTCTTGGGGTGCATGTCTTCTTTGTCATGTAACAGGCACAGCTTTCTGGCAAAGCATAGCACGTGCCACCATTTCTCTTAGAAACACTCAAAATAAGGCTGGGCGATGGTGGCACACACCTTTAACCCCAGCACTTGGGAAGCAAAGCTAGGTGGATATCTGTGAGTTCGAGACTAACCTGGACTACAAGAGCTAGTTCCAGGACAGCTAGGGCTGTTACACAGAGGAAATAACCCTATCTCGAAAAAGCAAAAACAAAAAACCACATACACACTCAAAATAGGTGACAGCACCCTCTTACACAAGAATTATGTTGGCTTCCCTTAAGAGAGTTCATCCAGCTGCAAGTAAAGGAAGAATGAGAATAAAAGAGCGTCATCCATTAATTCTGATGTCTAACTTTCTCTCTCATGGTAAATATTTGAGGTGCAAGGCTAGTTTTAATTATTAATTTGACAAAATCTAGTCACTTGGGTAGAGTCTCAATGATGGAGTGTCTAGATAAGGTTGGCCCATGGGCTTATTATTATCATTTTGATTGTGTTAACTGAGGTGGGAAGAGCTGTCCCCTGTGGGTGGTACAGTTCCCTAGGAGAGGGAATCATGAACTGTGTGAGAGTGGAGAAAGGGGACTGATCCCAAGCATGGATGATCCACTGTGCTCTGCTCCTGACTGCAGATGTAGTATGACCGGTTCCTTCAAGCCCCTGCTGCTGTGGCTTCCCTGCCACGCCTGACTGTCCCACGGAACTGTGAGCTTCATAAAATAAAGCCTTTCTGAAATTATTTTGTCAGAGTATTTTATTGCAACAAAAATACCTGTGTTGATCCACTGGACTTTGTTATTCCACACCAGTTTTACAAATCATAACATCACTCTGACTTCCACAAATTCGCACAAATAAAAGCAAAAGGAAATCACTCAGTAGCCTTGGTAAAACAGTCATTGATAACAAGCTGCTTATCACGTACTTTTTTATTTTTATATTTTATTTTTATTCACATGTAGGTCAGTGTACTAGGTGTGCGAAGTGGCCAGAGAAGGTGTCAGATTCCCTAGAGCTAGAGTTACAGACAACTAACTCACAGCTGCTTGATGTGGGTACTGGGAAACTGACTTACAGGCTCTACCCGCAGAGCCATCTTTCCAGCCCCTGTACCAGGTACTTTAAAAGTGAGTACTGACCATAACCGAGTTGAGAATAGCTGGGATAAAGGCTAAGATGGCATTTCACTGAACTGTGTATGTTTTGTTTTTTCATTACATCTTATTTTTTTGAGACCAGGTCTCCTGAATCCTAGGATGACCTTGAAATTTCTAATCCTTCTCCTGCCTCCCAAGTGCTGGGGTCACAGATGTGCACCGCTACACTGTTTATGCAGGGCTGGGGATTGAACCCAGGGCTTCCTGCATGCTAGAGAACTCTACCAACTGAGCTGCATCCCCAGCTCCGAACTGCATGCTTCCAGGTGGCTAATTTTATGGTGCGTGAATTACTCCTCTCAAAAACTCCATGTTTGTTTGTTTGAATAGGCTTGGAGACAAATAGTTTAGGTTTCATTCAGTTCTGCCCTTAACTGGCCCTCTGCCACGGGCAGATGCTTAATCCTTTGAAGTCTCATCTCATCCTGTGTCCAGTGAGGTTATGAATTGCCCTTGTAAAAGACCCATTCTGCCCCCACTGTATAGAGAGGCCAACCAAAATATCCCTTCCTCTTAGATCAACAATTGGTACAGACATCCTCATGTCACCCAAAGTGGCTCCTTCAAGGCTCTTGAGGAGGGCTAATGGAGATGCTGGATCAGGACAGGGCTCTCTCTTCTAAACTTGAAAACATACAGCTCAGAGAGTCAGAGCTCCTGGGGCCATGTTTCCCATTACATGGAACAAACTCACAAGAAAGTTAACGTAGAAGAAATAAAGGGAGCAAGTGATTTCTGACATAGTCTGAGCCTGGATACAGTCTAGCCTAAAGCAAACCAGCTGCTACTGTTTTTATTTATGTGTCCCAATTCTAGGTCCCCCCTGCCCCCCACCACCACCAAGCTTGTTTGAGTTGGAGTTCTGTAATAGGGCAACCCAAAGAGGCTTAACATAGAGATCTATTTTATAAGGCTGTTATGAGAATTAAGACAGTAATACTTGTAAAGCACTTAGTGTTTATATAGCCAGGTACTCAAAAGATGGAAACATTGTTATTGCCAATGGCACTGTGAAATGCATAAGGCAAAGCAGTACTAAGTATTCTCAGTAAAAGTAGAAACTCAGTAAACATTCTGTTGTCAGGTTTCTGTCCTGCCAGGTCCGCCAGCCGTTTAGTATCAAGAAAATCACACAGAGGTCTACATTTGTTATAAACTGATTGGCCCATTAGCTCAGGCTTCTTATTAACTCTTATAACTTATATTAGCCCCATTATTCTTGTCTATGCTAGCCACATGGCTTGGTACCTTATTCAGCGAGGCAGTCACATCTTACTTCTTCTGTGGCTGGGTCATGGCTGCATCCTCTTCCCAGAATTCTCCTGTTCTCATTGACCTGCCTCTACTTCCTGTCTGGTTGTCCTGCCTATACTTCCTGCCTGGCTACAGGCCAATCAGCATTGAGTTAAAATATAATTGATAGAATACAGACCATTGTCCCACACCACTTCCCTCTCTTTTTTTTTTTTTTAAAAAAAAGAACTCTGAATCTAATATCCTTTGTTTAGCTTTTCTCCTGACCATTACTATAACAACTTGTAACCAACATTCTAAACAAAGGAAAGTATCCATATTCCATTTTTTGGGAATGTGGGCATAGTTTTCGAGGCTACTTCCTGCTGGTTGGGGGAGCTGATAATATTATGGAGACCTAAAGAAAATTTAGAATTATGATCAAGTCCTGACTGGAGCATCCTGTGAGGCTTGATCATCTCAGGCAGCATCTTGAATCTGTTCTGGATGTAGAACCCAGACATCTGGACCATCTGTTCCTATCAGAGATTTCTCAAGTGGTCTTCCTTGATCAAACCTGATTTTTCTTAACTCAGAATGAATCCACAGCCTCTCATTTCCTGTGGAAACAAAAACAAATCCTCTTCTCCAACGTAACATACTTTTGACTTCAATTTTGAAGTCAAGCTATTTTCAAAATACCTATCTTCAATTAATTCAGCAGCATTTATAAATGAATACCTTTTAGCAGCTGTTGCTCCTTCCTCAGTATTCAAACAATTCAAGAGAACATAATAACATATAGTATCCAGACTCCGTGTGTATTTTTCATTTTTACATGGCTTTATTTTAACCTCTATTTCTTTCATTTTTACTTTTAATTTTTGGCTTTTTGAGACAGGTTCTCTGTGTATCTTTGGCTGTCCTGGAACTCCCTCTGTAGAACAGGCTGTCCTTGAACTCACAGAGATCTACCTGCCTCTGCCTCCCAAGTACTGGGATTAAAGGTGTGTGCCACCACACCCAACTACTCTCTTTCTAATTTTTTAAGGACTTTAACCTTTTCCTTTTCTCTCCCAAGCCTACATATATTTTTAAACACACTGTAAACTATTTAGAGGCTTTTTCTTCTAAAACTATCTTTACTGTATATCTCTTTTTCTGACCACATGATTCTTTAATTTGCTAAGCAGTAGTATTAAAGCCGTGGCTTTGACGGTTGGATCCAGTCCATTCCTTAGCTTTCTGAGATTCCAGCCTCATGGCAGAGGTACTGGCCCGAGCCATGTTTATTGCCACAACTCTATGGCATTTCAAGGTCCCTGCCACCACCAAAAAGCATGCAATCAGCTTTTCATCAACACCATTCAAGTGTTTCATGGCAGGACCTCTTAAAACAGCTGCAATGTTTTGCAGCTAATGCTGAGTCAGGAAGCCTCTCTTAAATGAGAGTGCTTGCTTCTAGCAAGCAGAGCCCACCTGAGAAAATGCTGCTATTAAGAAGCCGTGTTTAACTCTATTCTTTTTTATCTAGAATAACTTCCTAAGCTCTCTCAGGCTTTTAAGTAGATTTGGTCAGCCCCACATTGGCACAGCATTCTATTGTCTGAGGTTTTCTGTCTTGCCAGGTCCGCCAGCTGTTTAGTATCAAGAAAACCACAAAGAGGTCTACATTTGTTATAAACTGATTGGCCCACTAGCTCAGGCTTCTTATTAACTCTTATAACTTATATTAGTCCATTATACTTGTCTATGCTAGCCACATGGCTTGGTACCTTATTCAGCGAGGCAGTCACATCTTACTTCTTCTGTGGCTGGGTCATGGCTGCATCCTCTTCCCAGAATTCTCCTGTTCTCATTGTCCTGCCTCTACTTCCTGTCTGGTTGTCCCACCTATACTTCCTGCCTGGTTACTGGCCAATCAGCGTTTATTTAAAATATAATTGACAGAATACAGACCATTGTCCCACAGCAACATTCTTTATAGACACTTACCCCCTTAGTATAGAATCGAAGCGTAAGTGGGGAAGTTGTGTGCTTGCTGCACAGGAATGGGTACCTGAGCTGAAATCCCACATAAAATGTTACATGTGATCACTCGTATGCCTGCAACCCCAGTGCTTTCGGAGGCAGAGACATGATCCCAGGGGCTTGCTCCAGCCTAGCTCTAGTCCCAAGAAAATAAGGTTCCCAGTAAGAGAGCAGAACAACCACTGTGGCCCTCTCAATCATGGCCCGCACATGTGCACCCCACATATATACACAAATAATTAGACCAGGAATTAACCAGAATCTTCTACTCACAGGCAATAGGGATGAATGTGCACAACCCTACTCCACCGCTCATGTGTAAATGATAGTTCCAACTGGTAGTGCCATTTTGGGAATAAATACCCTTGGGTTCATTTCTTCCTTCTTTGTGCCTTTTTCTGTATCTGTAGAACTAAGGCATAAAAAAAGATATCAAGGGGACTGGAGAGATGGCTCTCAGCTAAGAGCACTAACTGCTCTTCCAGAGGACCCGGGTTCAATTCCCAGCACCCACATGGCAGCTCACAACTGTCTGTGACTCCAGTTCCAAGGGATATGACACCCTCACACAGACATATATGCAAGCAAAACACCAAATGAACATAAAATAAAAACAAACTACTAAAAATAACAAGGATTTTTTATTTATTATATTCTATTTTTAAAAATATGTTTTATTTATTATGTTTATACAGTGTTCTGTCTGCATGTATGCCTGCAAGTCAGAAGAAGGCTCCAGATCTCATTACAGATGGTTGCTGGGAATTGAACTCAGAACCTCTAGATAAGCAGTCAGTGCTCATAACTGCTGGGCCATTTCTCCAGCCCCCATGGGATTCTTTTTTTAATAAGGACAGAATCTCACTATGTAGCCCTATCTGTCCTGGAAATCCCTGAGATCTGTCTGTGTCCAGCTCCCAAGTGTCAACATAACTGGAAAGGGATTTTTAAATTTTATCTTTTTAACCTATTAATATTTTTACATTTTTGTGTATGGGTGTTTTGTCTACATGTGTATCTGCACACTAGGTGCATGCAGTACCCACAGAGGCCAGAAGAGAGTGTCGGGTACCCCAGGACTGGACTTACAGACAGTTGTGAGCCACTACTCTGTGGGTGCCGGAAATCAAACCTGGGTCCTCTGGAACAGCAGCCAGTGATCTTAACTGTTGAGTTCTCTCTACCCCCAAGGAACATTTTAATGCCCTTTATCATCTGGGGCTAAAATCAATCTAGTATTTCACTCTCCTTACCTCCTGTCCTCAGCCTCCCACTGTGTCATGTGGTCACTGTAAATCAGGGCACTTACAGTGACCGTGTCTGAGATTCTGTACGCCCATAGGAAGATACACAGAGAAGTTCAGTATTCCACTTACTAATATAAAAACAATGCCAGATACGTTTCAGGATGACTTCCAACCATAAAGCCTAAACTGTAATTTAATATCTCAAAACTAATCAAGGAAAGCCAATTCCATAATGTTTATTCACCAGACACTCATCTAGGGACTTCTGGGAGCACAGCGATGAAACAGCAGCTAAAGCCACTTTCTGAGACCAAGGACAGCTCTGTTCGGCAAGGATCGTTCCCAGAGTCCCTGCTGGACTCACGCTGTGTACCACTCTCTGGGCAGACAAGTCCTTTGACATTGTGTGACGCTGGTTCTAACTTTGCTATCCTTCCAGCTCGCAGAAGCACCTGTGTGGCTGAGGTGCAGCAAGACACGAGCTTTTCCATCTACTGCTCCATCCCAGAGGTCCTGGTTCCCGGCCACATCCTCCCCACTCCTGGCTGCCTCATCCTAAGGGAAGCTTGTTCTGTGGAGGAGCCCTGAGCTGCAGTCTGTGCAGGGACCTGAAGGTCCCACTTGATGAAGAACCTGAGGATTGATTTTTACTCAACCATTTGAGGGAAATCATTTTTATATTAATATCAATGTTGATAGAGCAGAGTTTGATTGGAATGAATTTAAGACTCATTCATTTTCTTTAAAGAATGTATTGGTTGCTTACTAGATGTTATGATGTGAACGTAGATGTTACCCTAAGGCCATGTGTTTGGACATTTGGTTCCAGCTGTTTTGAGCAGGTAACTTTGAAGGTCACAGCTGGTCTTGTTCCTGGCCCAGGTACGATGCTTCAATGCTTCCCAACTCACTGAGATGTAACCAGCTACACTGTATGATGTTCACCTCTGTGGATGGAGCCACCCCAGCAGGCATGCCTTCCTCACCTTCCTCCAAACCACGAGCTAAAATGAAAATCCTCCATTCATTAAATCACTTTTCTCAGATATTTATTTTACCACAATGCTGAGAAAAATAGCCAACACACCGGAGCAGGTGTGGTCCTGGAATCTTAGGCATTGAATGGTGAAGAATGCTGTACAAAGTCTTGCCCTCCTGGGACCTGCATTCTAATGGAAGGAAACACAAAACACAGAATTCCATACCATGTCAAGTGGAGACGATAAAGCAGGGAAGAGGGCTGTAGAGAAATGGCCATGCTGTAAAAGACCCCTTCAGGCTTCACCATCAACTCCCTGGTCCTCCTCCCTGGCCCTGCCCTTGCCCCTGCCACCAGGATTAGCTGAACAAGCATGGACCCCTGGAGATGCAGAGCATCGACTAGGAAAGGACCTGGCCTAACAGATACATCTTGAACAGGTTGACTGAAGGCAGGAAATGGTGCTGAAGGGGAGCCAGCAGCTCACCTTTCCTCCCTGCATCCCTCCCAGCCTGGGTCTGAAGCCCCTGGGCCTTAACCCTCTTTAGCAAGCTTTCTGCCTCAGTATTTCTATCTTCCCAGTCAGCCCAGGGTTGCTTGAGAACCTCAGATGCCCACATGACTGCCCAGGGGAACCTCATCAACAATTCGCCCAACTCTGCTCCCAAGGTTTTGCCCCTCTGGCCAAGGGCAGCCCTGTCTGTGCCAACCATCCACTGCCACCAGAGCCGAGTCTTCCAGTTACTCTCCTAGCCATATCCCACGGTGGCTTCTCTTGACTCCCTCTTGAAGATCCAAGGACTGCAGGGCAAATCAGAGAAGAGAGCCTGGTCAGATGTCGCCCTCAGTTGACAGGCTGTCAGCCAGCAGTCTCCAACTTGGCCATGGATCAGTCACCTTTGGGGCCTGTTAAAACAGAGGCTTCTGGGCCACCCCTGGAGCTTCTGACTAATTGAGTCTAAGAAGGAGTCCTAGCACGGACAAGTCTAACTGGATCCCAGGTAGTGTTGGGGCTCACAGGAGGATCTATTGCCCTAGGTCAAGTATGAGGCAGTCTGGATCTGCCTTCTATGCTTGGAGCCTCTCCCTAGACTCCTCGCTTCCCTTCGCTCTGTGGAACTTTCTTTTCTTTCTTCCCCGCCTTCGTCATCTGATTCCCTTTTTCTTCTTTTTAAAGAGGAAAGTGAGCTAGAAAATAATTACAGTGTCTCAATATCTAATCATTTCTCCCAGGAATATTTGAATTTAGCTTTCCAATAAAATGCCAAAACTCCAGAAAGAAAACCGCCGACAGCCTTCAGGGGTCAGTGAACAGGGGTTGTGTAACGGGTGTGGGCGAGCACTTATCTCATCCCCGGTGGGTGCCAGTGGGGAATGTCTCTACCCGGTTTGTGGAAGGATTAATTCTATGTCCCTCTTCTCCTGAAGCACGGAGGCAAAGACACTCCAAAGGGAACGACTCCTCTTAATGTCTGTGATTAAATCCCCCAAGGAGACAGGATGTGCAGCATCCTTTGTGTTCTAAGACTGTCACTGCCTTAGTAGATGAGCTTGGTCCTCCTGCTGAGGGACACCCTGTGGCGCCTGCATCAGGCGGGTCTCTCTCGCAGAACAAGCTGACCAGAATTTTGAAGTGTGGGAGGGTGAGGGATATGAAGTATACTTTCCCTTCAGCCCCAGGAAGCTACACTTGGCCTCCCTGACTCGCATCTTCTTCTGAGAACCAGTTATTGCCCAGAAAGAAGTGTGGCCAGAGGAGGAACGGGAAGGAACCGGGTCTGAGGGAAGGTCAGACAGCATTCTCTGAGTCACGGATGGGGCACAGAGTCCTTCGCCAGCCTTGAGTCAGTGGAGACGACCTTGTGCGGCCTGCTGGCCTTTCTGCTGACCTGGAGTCATTGGAGATGACCCCTAAGGTGCCCTCCAGTCCTTGAGAATGCTGTCAGCTCATCTAGCATGGTGGGTGGCCACAGAGGCGCTTTGAGCAGAGTCAGCACATCAGAACAGTTGGATGATGCTCCGCTGTTTCACTCTGTCTTGTGTCTGATGAAACTGCACCCATGTCTACTGTGAAGCATTTCTTCAGGCCTGTCTTCAGCTGCTGCTTCTGAAGCCACACTAAACACTGAGAAACGCTCCCATCCTCCCCACCCTTCAACACCTCTCCCATTTCCTCCTGTCTAATACTTGGTTTTACACAAGGAACCCTGCAGC
The DNA here is from genome assembly GCA_004026605.1 of Ondatra zibethicus. Lineage (NCBI taxonomy): Eukaryota > Metazoa > Chordata > Mammalia > Rodentia > Cricetidae > Ondatra > Ondatra zibethicus. Next base: position 9,186 of record PVIU01032169.1, read on the forward strand.
AATATCAGCCCCCCAACCCCCCACCTTCAACCCCCATCCCTGTCTGTCCCTAAAGCCCCCCTCAGTGGTATTCTCAATAGGAAGAATTTGTTTCATAATACAATTATGGGGGGAAGTGCACAGCAAATGTGCACATGCATATATGGCACCAAGGCTGGTCCTGGCATTATAGATGGCAGTTAAGAGGTCTTTGGGATACCTCAATGGGCAAGGCACCTGCAGACTTGAGTTCTACCCTGCAGATGTACATGGAAGAGAAAATCAACCCTGGAGACTGTCCTCTGGTCTCCACTTGCAATCTGTGGTACACATGCCTACACACACACACACACACACACACACACACACACACACACACACACACACACACACTTTTTTCAAAGTATTTTTTAAAAATGGTGGTTATGGGTTCGATCAATGGTTTAGTGGTTAAGAGCACTGGCTGTTCTTCCAGAGGCCCCAGGTTTAATTCTCAGCACCCCAAGATGGCTCACAACTGTCTATAACTCCAGTTTCAAAGGATTCGACCCCCTCTTCTGGCTGCCTCAGGCATTGCACATGTGTGGTGCACAGATACACAGGCAGAGTGCTAAGTTCAGGTTTGTCTCACTACACATGTACTCCCGGATGTCCTGGCTCTCAGTATGTAGCCCAGACCAGTTCCAAACTAGGCGGATCCTCATGTCCCCGCCTCCTGAGTGCTAGAATTTCACATGTGCACCACCACACTTGGCAACATTTAGATTTAAATCCTTGTCTGTTAGTAACTGCACGATCTTGGACAAATTGTGTGATCTCACTCCGTGTCACTTCGTTTATCCGCAAACTGATCAATGAGAGTTTGCTGGGGAGCCACCGCCTTTCTCTGAGGACGATATTCCTTTCTGCATGAGAAGGTTCTGTAGCCTTGGCTGGTATGCTTTCTATGGATAGTAGCTCCCTTTCCCCTCCTCTTCCCTCCCATCCCAGTTCATTCTGATTCTCCCCATTCCTTCCAGCACTACGGCTCTTCTAATGCATCCGTGTTCCTACAATGTTCCTAGCCTCCTACTCCACACCGCATGCCCAACTGTGGTGCCACTCTGGGTGACCTGTACCTCTTCTTCCCCAGGTAGCTGTGCTCCGGAATATTCCTTTGGTTCCTTTGCAAACTCTTCTGCCCTCTCCCACCTGCCTTGCTTTTCTGTTTTGCTCCTGCAGGCTAATCTGTGCCTGGTGCAGTCTCTAATGATGGTGTCCAACACCCACAAGGAGTTTGAGGATGAGACTGGTGGGCCCAGACAACAAGAAGCCTCTTAAGTAAGTCTTCACATCGGGCCTGGTGCTTTCTTCCTTTAGTTGATTAAAAGAAATACATGTCCCAAAGGAAAATGCATTTCTCCCCCTTCAGAGGCTGTGCAACAGAACCCTTCATCTGCAACACGCTGGCCCTGTTCTTGGCATCATGTGAGTTCCTGTGTTTCTTGGGAGGGTGTGTGTGTGCGTGCGTGTGTGTGTGTGTGTGTGTGTGTGTGTGTGCATGTGTGTCTGTTTGGGAGTTGCTCAGAGACTACTGCTGGCTTTTCAGAACTGCATCCTATGTTCCAGACTTTCCAAGACCCTGGAGGGAAGACGGCCACCTCCATTCTGTTCCTTCCTCAATTCCCCTGTCACTAGAAGAGCCGGCCTAAGCTAGCTCCACCGAACAGAAGCTTCCATGGGAGGAAGCACTGCTCATAGGAGATGCCACACTTTGGGACAAAGTGCTATAGATCCTGACATTCTACCCTGTCACTCCGGTTCCTCCTCTCCTTCCTGTCACATGGTCTCTTCTTGGTTGCTCAGTAACTACACAGATGTGAGGAGTCCTGCTTGTGTGTGTGCCTGCGCGGTGAGCAAATGGCCATAGCCTTGATGCCACAACTGCTTCCATGCCCCTGGGCTATGGACATAGGTGACCCTGAACTATTTATTGGTATCAAGACTTCAGTTTTATGATTGGAAGGTAGCGGCGGGCTGTTGAGGATCTGAGTTCTTTCAGTTTGGCATATCATATTTTCACAGCTTCTATACTCATTGATATGTCCACCAAGTGGCACCACCGGCCTTCTCCCTTCCTGCTTCAGCTTTGGCTTATGATCCCAGCCCTCCATCAGTTCTACCTGTCTGCAAGGGTCTGAGGACCTTCACCCTTTCTACCACTCCCTAAAGTCCATTCTTTCCCTCAAGGAAGTCCCGCCCACACCCAGTCGCCCTCTGGGACATGACCGCTCTAGTTCTAGTCTCGTAGGGTCTCTGTCTCTGCCTTCTCCTGTCCTCCTTCAGGCTCACCATCCTCTGGAGGTTTTATCAGGTAAGAGGAAGCGGCTCAGACTTTGATTCCTCTTGCGTTGCCCTACTTTCTTGGAGCTACTCTTGATCAGGAGTAATTCTGGGCTATGCTGGAACCCTCAGTCATGCAAGATCCCAGCCTATCTCAGCATCTCTAGGTTGCCCTAGACCTACCTGCTCCTTAGGTTAGCAGACAGAGACCAATGAATGTCTTCAACAGCAGACTGCCAGTTCTTTTAACCTTTCCATGATCACATTTACAATGATGTAAAAGCTAAGGCCACCACCTCTGTCTGGCCTCATTCATACATCCCTTCCTCATTCCTGATGAAGAAAACAGCTCAAGGATGCTGAGACAAGTGTCCTGTCAAGGCCAAATCCAAGGCCCACAGTCTGAGGGGTTATAAAAAATACTGGCTAAAGAACTCCAGACAAGGTCATCACTGCAATACACACAGTGCTAGAAAAATGGGGGACAGAGGGCAGAACGAGGTAAGAGGGAGTTTGACTGAAAGTCACCCACTGAAAACCGTTCACAAGTATACTGGCTGATGTAGGCACAGAGACACACACAGCAGAAGAGGAAAATCAATAGGATGGAGGCAGAGGACTGTATAGTGATAAGTAGACAGATTTATCAAGTTGCCCCTCTGAGTGGCCTCCCATGCCCTTTTGTTTTCCTTTTGTTCTCCCATCTTGCTGCAGTTCACAGAGGATGGCAAGAGCCTAGAAGACTTCCCTGAAAGGATGCAGCATACTACACACAAGGACACTGCACAAGCCAGGTAGGCAGATGCACAGGTTTCCTAGTATGTGCTGAAGTTCTCTCTCAAATGTGGAGTTATTTTCATTTGTTAGATAGATAACACCTTTCCCCTCCATTTGTGTGTGTGCTGTGTGCATATGTGTGCGCATGGTTTGTGCATGTGTGTGTAGTATTGCAGAATATTTGTTTGACTATGCAAAGATGTGTTGCATTTGTTTAATCACACAAGGATGTGTCGCTGTTTTACCTTGCCTGCCTATGGCACCTGGATTGGTCTAATAAAAAGCTGAATGACCAGCAGCGAGGGAGGTATAGGTGGGACTTCTTGGCAGGGAGACTAAAGAGGAAGAATTTAGGCTGAGGGAAGAAAGAAAAAAGATGCTAGGGAGACCCCAGGGACCAGTCAGCCAGCCATGAGGAAGCAGGAAAATAGGACATACAGAATGAAAGAAAGGTAAAAAGCCCAGAGGTAAAATACAGATGAATAGAAACAGGTTAGATTAAGTTAAAAGAGCTAGTGGGACCAGCCTAAGCTAAGGCCGAGCATTCATAATTAATAATATGTCTCCATGTCTTTTATTGGGAACTGGTTAGCAGCCCAAAGAAAAAGCCATCTACAGTGTAGTGTGTGAATGCGCACAAATGGAGGCCCAAGGCTACTACCGGGAAATCATCCACCATCATTCTTTACCTTTTCAATGAGTCAGGGTCTCTTAATCAAACTCAGAGCTCACTGGTATGGCTAGTCACGCCAGTCAACTTTCTCTGGGCATGTCCTGTCTCTGCCTCCCAAGGCTGGAGTTACGGGCAAGCTGCCCTACTCACCCATGCCGGTTCTAAGGATCTGAAATCAGGCTAGTGCAGCAAGCCCTTTAACCACTGAACCATCTCCCAACCCCAGAGATAGCAATTTTAAAAATGGTAAAGCACTCTAAAGATATCCCAAATTTTTGGCATTGGTAGTTAGAACATAGTTTAAGGAAACTCTAGTTAAGACAGCAAATAAATATGTGTACCTTGAAAGTATGTACAATCAGTTGCAAACTTACATACCAATGCTCAGAGGCACTTGGACGGGATTGCTGTAACTGAGCCAGACAGAAACAATGTTAAGGGAAGAATTGCTTTGTTTGGCTCACAATTCATAGGAGTTTGAGCTCACCAGGTGCAGAAATTATAGTAAAACTCGGGACATCAAGAGTGTAGCAGAGACTCTTCTTAAAGATTCAGACCAGAAACAAAGACCATGATAGAACCCGGGGCAAATTTAACCTTCAGTGCCCACTTCTCCTGACTTTACTGCTAGAAATGGACCCACCTCCTAAAGATTCCACACCCTTAAAAAATAGGAGCACAAGCTGGAATCTGAGCCTTCAAAACAGGGGTGCAGTGGCATTCAACTGTATTTTAATAAATAAGACTGCCTGAAGATCTGAGGGTAAAACAGGGGTGCAGTGGCATTCAACTGTATTTTAATAAATAAGACTGCCTGAAGATCTGAGAGTAAAACAGGGGTGCAGTGGCATTTCAACTGTATTTTAATAAATAAGACTGCCTGAAGATCTGAGAGTAAAACAGGGGTGCAGTGGCATTTCAACTGTATTTTAATAAATAAG
>PVIU01032170.1:0-13874 GCA_004026605.1 Ondatra zibethicus
CAGGGTCCCTTGAATTTTTTGAAGATGAGTATTTTCCTGCCAAGATAAGAACAGAACCCTGCCCCCATCCTATGTGTTTCTCTTACCACCTGTATGATTATCATCATTGTGGATGAGCTGTCATTTATCCTTTCCAAGAGGTTCCTCCTCTTCAAACTGAACCTTTATTAATTTTGATGGTATCCACAATTTTTCTTCTCCTGTGGAAACAAGAGCAAAACCCCTTCCCCAACGCAGCACATCTCCTGGCTTCCATAGAGATGTCAGCACATCCTTGAAATAAACTGATTGATTTAGTTCAGCAGATTTTTCCATTATCCAATGTCTTTCTGCTGCTGTTGTTCCTTTCTCATTAGTGTTAAGAAAATTCAAGGTTAATAAGGCATTATATAATCTATTTCTGGGGGCATTTTCCACCCCTTTCTGTTTGTTTAACATATCCTTTATAGTTCGATTTGAACTTTCTATAACTGTTTGACTTGTAGGATTGTATGGTATACCTGTAACATGTTTAATACTATAATAAGCAAAAAACAGTTTCATTTTCCTAGAGACATAAGCTGGACCATTATCTGTCTTTATTTGTGCAGGTATACCCATGATGGCCATGACTTCTAATAAATGGGTGATTACTGAATCAGCTTTTTCTGAGCTTAAAGCAGTTGCCCACTGAAAACCTGAATAATTGTCAATGGTGTGGTGTACATATTTTAATTTGCCAAATTCTGCAAAGTGGAACATATCCATCTGCCAAATATCATTCCTTTGAGTACCCTTTGGGTTAGTCCCTGCAGGTAGTGGTGTTTGGTTATAGAAAGACCAAGTAGGGCATCTCTTTATAATCTCCTTAGCTTGTTGCCACATTATAGAAAATTCTTTCTTCAAACCTTTGCTATTGACGTGATGTTTTTTATGAAATTCAGAGGCCGGCAGCACACTTCCAATCAATAATTGATCAATTTCTGCATTACCTTGTGCTAGAGGACCTGGCAGACCCATATGGGATCAGAATTGTGTTATGTACATAGGGCAAAGCCTATTCCTGATCATGTCTTGTACCTGGATAAACAATGAAGTCAGTTCTGTATCATATGGTATAAATTTGGCGGTTTCAATATGCAAGATAACTCTTTCTGCATATTGTTGGTCAGTAACTATATTAAGAGGTTCTTTAAAATCCCGTAGCACCATAAGAATAGCATATAATTCTGCCTTCTGGACAGAAGTATAAGGGCTTTGTTCCACCTTACTCAATTCGTCTGATTTGTAACCTGCCTTCCCTGATTTATTGGCATCAGTATAAAATGTACGGGTTCTAGTTATTGGAGCATCATGTACGATTCAAGGAAGAATCCAAGAAGTTCTCTTTATAAGGTTAAGCCTATCGCCTTTGGGATAGTTGCTATTAATTTCTCCCAAAAAATTAGCACAAGCTCTTTGCCATGGTTCATTGTCTTCCCATAACTTTCTTATCTCATCAGTAGTGAAAGGCACTATCATTTCTGCTGTGTCTATGCCTGCTAGTTGATGAAGTCTCAATTTACCTTTTATAATTAATTCAGAGACTTTTTCCTCATAAGTTTTTAATTTTTTACTTGGTTTATGTGGTAAAAAGATCCATTCTAAGATAATATCATCTCTCTGCATTAAAATTCCTATAGGAGAAATTCTGGAAGGCAATATCATGAGAATACAACTAAGCTCTGGATTCACCCTATCCACATGTGCCTCCTGTAATTTTTCCTCAACTATTGTCAGTTCCTTTTTCTGCTTCAGATGTTAATTCTCTGGGACTACTCAAGTCTGTATCACTATCTAAGGTTTTGTTTAAATGAATTATTAGATCAGGTGTTATCCCAACAGCTGGTCATAGGCTGGAGATGTCTCCTAACAATCTTTGAAAATCATTTAGAGTATATAACCGATCTCTCCTAATTTGTGCCTTTTGTGTCTTAATTTTTTGTAAACCTATTTTATAACCTAGATAATTGACAGAATCTCCTCTCTGTATTTTTTCAGGAGCAATCTGCAATCCACATTTAGGTAAAACTATCTTTACTTCTTCAATCAGTCTTTCTAAGGTATCTATGTTTGAATCAGATAGCAAAATATCCATGTAATGGTAAATTATAGACTTAAGAAATCATTTATGTATTATTTCCAGTGGTTGACTTACAAAATATTGACACAGGGTGTGGCTATTGAGCATTCCCTGTGGGAGGATAGTCTACTGGTACCTCCTAGTAGGCTGAGAATTATTATAAGTAGGCACTGTGAAGGCAAACTTTTCTCTATCTTTTTCTTGTAAAGGTATAGTGAAGAAACAATCCTTTCAATCAATAACTATGAGAGGCCATCTCTTTGGTAACAGAGAGGGCAGAGGAATTCCAGACTGCAGAGGACCCATAGGTTGAATAGCCTTGTTGATAGCTCTAAGATCTGTCACCATTCTCCACTTTCCAGATTTTTCCTTAACAACAAATACAGGAGAATTCCAAGGGCTGGTAGATTCTTCTATATGTCAAGCATCTAACTGCTCTTGTACCAGCTGTTCCAAAGCCTGCAACTTTTCCTTAGCTAGGGGCCATTGCTTAACCCATATTGGTTTCTCGGTCAACCATTTTAAAGGCAGGGCTGTTGGTACATCTGAAGGGTTATCAATTGCTTTGTGTTCTTGTACAGCCCGAATGGCCGGTGCTCATAGTCTGTAATATCTTCTAATATTTTTCTCAGAAATATATGCTTTAGGAGCAGCAGGAATGTTAATCTGGGTATTCCATTGCTGCAATAGGTCATGACCCCATAAATTCACTGCAATATTGGCTACATATGGCCTTAGTTTTCCTATTTGCCCTTCTGGCCCTATGCATTCAACCTATCTCGTGCTTTGTCTTACCCAAGATAGGGTTCCAATTCCCATGAACTGAACATCTACCTCCTGAAGAGGCCAATTCGGATGCCAAGATTCTGGAGTAATGATACTTACATCCGCACCCATGTCTAATAAGCCTTCAATAAAAATGCCATTTATACACACTCTTAGCTTTGGTCTTTGTTCATTTATAGAAGTCTGCCAGAATATGCGTTTCCTCTGTCCCACCAGATTTCTTGACTCATTCTCCACATTTATCTCATCATTCAGACCATTATTGCTTTTGACAGCAGGCATGGGACCTTCTAATTTTCCTGACAAGACACATTTTCCACAGTAACCGGGGATGACTGGACCACATTCGTCATGGGGGTCTGTGAGAGGCCCCTCACAGCGTTTCCCCATGGTATCGGGTTGCCTTGTCTATCTCTTGTTGACCTATATTCATTTGTCCAATGTTGGCCTTTGCCACATCTCCTATTTAAACCTGAAGCCTGAGTCCTCCTGTTCCTGTTATTCACAGAAAAGGCATTATTCCTGGAAATCCTTTGTCTACAATCCCTTCTCATGTGTCCCATTCTACCACAATTAAAACATTTGGTATTTTGATGTCTTCTCTTACCATTGGAAACTGCTTCTCCTACCCACGCTTCTGTACCATAGTCAAATGTCTTGACATTCATTGTATGCAAGACCCATTCATCCAAGGGTGCTGATCTGATCTTTAAAGGTCCCAGGATCCTTTTGCACTCTATGCTGGCATTCTCATAAGCCAAAGATTCAATTATTATATGTCTAGCTTCTGGGTCAGTTATCCCTATTTGTACAGCCCTAGTTAGTCTTTGCAAAAAGTCACTAAAAGGTTCTCTCTGACCCTGTTTAACTTTAGGATTCAATCTGTTTCCTATTTCCTGAATTCTGTCCAAAGCCTTTAAAGCTGCTGTGGTACATAGGAGCAGGGTGAGGTCACCATAGAGAGCTTGATACTGAGGATGAGAGTAAAGTCCTTCACATAGAATTTGATCTAGGGAAATCTCTGTTCCTTTCTCTTTTCTGTTGCTCTAAAATTCTTTCTTCCTCTTTAAGAAGGCATCTCCAGTGCAATTGTGGCCCATTTTCTAGGACAGCTGAGATTAACTGAGCCCAATCGTGAGGTCTGGCTTTGTTACTGAAAGCCCAGGTTTTGACCATCTCTCTAACAAAGGATGAATATAGTCTGTAAGTCACAATTGCATGTTTAATTTCTTTTAAATCACTCATATGTACGGGCTCCCATGTATATTCCTTGATAACCTTAGGGTATTTGGAGCCGGCTACTTTTTCTAATGTTATTACTGGGAAGGCAGGTAGAACTCTGGGGAAGCTATCCTGGAGAGTTTTACGCACTGACAAAGTTGAATTTTGCCTTCTTACCTTTTGCTCCTGGTCATCAAAATCGATAATTTCCTCAATCTTTTCAAATCTGTTTACCATTGCCTTCTGCAAGGTCTGAATCTCCTGCCCAGTATTCTGCTCTAATGCCCTCATTGAGGATTCTAAGGTATGAAGTCTGTCCATTAGAGATAATATCTCATCCTTGGACATAATCTTCATGGCATTTATAGTACCTTCTTGGAGAGACATTCTATCAGTCAATCTGTCATACCCCTTCGACAGAGTCCGATTAAAGCATTCAACAGTGTGAATCCTCTCAAATAATGTTTCAGCACCCACTGTCATGGACTGGGTCCTATGTGCCGAATCAGCCCTTTCCTTCTTCAGTGTGCTGAATCTCTCCTTAAATGAATTACTATTAGACTGTACCTTTTCCAAAAATAGCTCAGTTGACTGAGTCATATTAAACAAAGTCCGAGTATCCTCCTTGAGATCTGCAATCTCTTTCTTGAAGAGTTGGGCATCAGTCTGAATTGTGTGTAAAAGTATGTCAGCCGACTGAAAATTGTTAGTTAAAATGGTCATGTCCTTCCTTAGATTTCCAACTTCTTCTCTAAGAAGCCTGGATTCAGTCTGTAAAGACTGCATGCATCATTTTCCTATTGTCAAACCATATTTTTATGAAAAAACTACAGAATACAAGAAAAAAGGTGAATCCTAGAAATAGCCATGTAGGAAGGACTTCATATGTGTCTTGGAAGACCTCACACATGGTGTAAGTGAAAAAGCTATGGAAACCTTGTAGGGTTAGAATCTGACATATTGCCCTTTTTAAAATTCAAATAAATCTAACCTGCGTGGTTCAGTGGTAGAATTCTCACCTGCCAGTAGGTGGCAGGGTGCACCTGAATCCACGTGCTTGGTTTTAGATGGCTGAATTTAAAGGAAATGCTGAAAAACACTCAAATCAAGAAGTTATTATTATTATTTTTATTTAATCACAGACCGTGTGCTCTGTGAATGTCCTTGGCTGTGCAATAGGTGTGGCGCCATGGCTTTGGCTGGACCCAAAGCCTGCAGCACCAGTGGTGTGGGGGAGAAGCTGAGCATGGCTATGAGGCTCACACAGCGGTGCTGGGTGTGGGATGGGAAGTGCTCAGAGATGTGGCTATGGGGCTTGGAGTTGGGTGCAAGCTGGCCAGTCTATGCCCCAATGAACACGGCACAGAGTAGGGGAAGTGTGCAGCAGGGCTGGGTGCAACCTGGCCAGTCTAAGCCCGCAGCAGTGGCGATGGAGCTGCTGGGACAGTCTATGCCCAAATGAATGCAGTGTGGCCGCGGATGGTGGCAGCTAGCCAGAGCCACAAGAGGCTCGTTGGGCGCCAAGTGTCAGGGAATTAGGTCGGTATGATAAATAACCAAGCCAGGTATTTTTTAATGGTTAAAAAGGGGAAATTCATGCTACAAGAGTGGGAGGTCTGACATCCTATCCGTCTGGTGGACACTGCATGGAGAGAGCAGGCAACTGTGTCCTCCCAGTTTTGCTACCTGGACCCCAGGTAGCCACACCCTAACTAGATGTGATTGATTGATAGTTTCCCCATCAGCAGAATATCATTAAGAGCTTATTTATTGCTATGTCCTTTAGTAGAACAATAATATTTGGTTTTCACATAGGAAAATCTGAGGCCTATTTAGTGTCAGGTTCTTGGCTACCTGTCAGGCATGGTTCCATCTCATGGAGTGGATCTTAAATACAAGCAGATGGTGGTTGGTAATTCCCACATGTTTGTGCCATTATAGCATCAATGAATCATGCAGGCAGGTCATTATTGTAGATCAGAGGGTTTGTAGATGGGTTGTTTTCCTTTTTCCTCTGGTAGCATACAGAGTACCTTCCAGTACCATGAAAAATAGTCAGTAGGTGTGAAAGCTCTTGGTATGCACCAGCTTAACTTCATGTTCAATGAGTCACTTAACTGTTGTCTTCAGAAATAGAGACTTCTCATCAGTTTGTGAATAGCAAGCAACAGCCTTGGCAATATCCTGTGTTCTTTGGAGGTAACCATGGGGCCCCTTTGGTTAATAACTCTGGTATAGTGACCCATTCCTGGTATTGGAGGTTTCACTTAGTGGCAAGACATATCCAGTTGGGGCATTTTCTCCTGTTATTTGGTGTCTGCATTTATATGTTTTTGTATATGTATATATTTTGCGGGGTTTTTTTTTGAGATAGGGTTTCTTGGTGTAGCTTTGGTGCTTGTCCTGGAACTAGCTCTTGTAGACCAGCTGGCCTCAAACTCACAGAGATCTGGCTGTCTGTGGCTCCTGAGCACTGGGATTAAAGGCATGTGCCACCAGTGCCTGGATTCATATATGAATATATTTTAAGAAGCTTCTACCATAGTAGGTTTCCATATTCTTAATGACAAATATTTTGACAAATGAAGAACCAACTAGTGAAGACACAAAAGTTAAGTGATAAAGTATCGACTGGCTGCATAAAATCAGTGACTTAAAGGAGCATGTCTGTGCTTCAGAAGGAATCAATCAAATTCTATGAGAATAAAACTACCATACCATTCTTGAAGTTAGTTCAGCTGAATATTGGTTTTGGTATCTGTTTCTCTCCTAGTAGAGTTATTGTATTGTTTACCTTTTAAAATATTTTCCACAGGCAGTCCTTTTATAACTTAACAGAAATGTAAGTAAGTGAACTCTGATTTCTTTTCATTGCTAATTCATTAAAATATAACTGGAAAATGGAAAGCTTTAAAGGTTGGTGGGAAGTTTCTTAATAATTTAAGTAAGTACTTATTAAGTTCTAAAATATGATGAAAATACCATTCTAATAAGATTTCTCAGTGATCCCAGATACTAATATTGTGGCAAGAAAAATAATTCTGTAATCTATACATTTCAAATAGTATCTGAATTTGTAGCTGGGTGCTTTGTTCCTGACACTTTAAATGCCATAAATTGAATATTCCTTTGCCACATGTTCCTGTCAACAATATGTGTTTTACTATAGTCCTAGAATCAAAAAAATCTAAGTGGACATGAGATGAAATATCTGTATTAGTAAGGAAAAGAAAATTTTCCCAATTTAAACTGGTTTTCTGAAGTATCTCAGTGAACAGTAGAAAGATGACTGATGTGAAAAGGTGGTTTAATTGTGACTTATACTTTACACTTTCATAGCTATGCAAAACCAAGAGACAGTTTTTTTCTGTGCACCAGTTTCAGAGAAATTAAGCATCCCAGATACCTCACCCAACATCTATAATTTGATTCACATGAAATGTCCAATTTTTCTCTTTTTTATTATATTTTTATTTTAAAGATTTCTTTTCATTTTACATAGCAACCACAGTTCCCCTTCTCTCCCCTCTTCCCCTGTCTCCCCACTTTCCCTCCTAACCTCCCCAACCAGTCCTCTGTATGTGGGGACTGCTCATTCATTTCCCTGCCACCCAGTCATAAATAATCACACAGAAACTGTATTAATTGCAACACTGTTCAACCAATAGCTTCAGCATCTTTCTAGTTACATCTTAAATTAACCCATTTATATTAATCTGTGTATCACCAAGAGGCTGTGTCCTTCAAGTAAGTTTCTGGCATGTCCTTCTCTTTGACAGCTACATGGCATCTCTCTGACTGCACTATTCTCTTTCTATACCTCTGCTTGGTTTTCCCGCCTGACTTTACTCTGTTAAACCACTGGCCAAAACAGCTTCTTTATTAACCAATGGTAATAAAACATATTCATAGCATACAGAGGGAAATCCCACATCACTACTCAGAAAGGGTAAGGCTTCCCATGGGGAATCAACAAAGTCTGACATATCAAATTAAATCAGAATCAAGCAACTCCCTCCTGTATCTAGGCTGAACAGTGTATCCCTCCATAGGGAATGGGTTCCAAAAAGCCACTTCATGCACTAGGGATAAATCCTGGTCCCACTTCCAGTGGGCCCACAGACTGTCAAAGCCACAGAACTCTCAAACTATGGAGGCCTGAAAATGTGAGCCTATTTCCACATTGACCAAAGGTCAGAGAGTTGAAACTTGCCTCAATTCCTTCAAGGTTATTGTGTTTCTACCTCAAACAATGGTTCCACCTAGATTTAGATCAGAGAGTTCTGCTCTCTCAAGGTTATTGTTAACAGGTGTGGCTAATATCCAGAACATTTATTCCAGGAATAGAGAAGCAGATACTATGTGGAATTCCCCTCTGTATGCTGTGAATATAATTGGTTAATAAAGGAACTGCTTTGGGCCTATAGCAGAGCTATAGGGGAACAGAGCTTGGTAGGGAAAACTAAATGGAATGCTGAGAGAAAGAAGGGTGGAGTCAGAGAGAAGCCATGTAGCCCCGCTAGAGATGGATGATGGAACTTTAGCCTGCAAGACACAGACACATGGTGATACACAGATTAATAGAAATGGGTTAAATTCAGATGTGAGAATCAGTCAATAAGAAGCTGAATCTAATGGGTCACACAGTGATTTAATTAATACAGTTTCCATGTGATTATTTTGGGGCTGAGCAGCCAAGAACCAAACAAATGGTCCTCCTTCCAACATAGATATGTTTCTACATCAAACAAATGTCTATGGATCCAACTAAGTTCCGGTTCCCTTAAGGAGATAACATTTGATTCTACACAGGGAGTGGTCTGCCTACAGAATATTCTTGTCTAGGGTGTAAGCATGGCTTGTTTTGTTCTACAAACTAAATGTTTAACTGTGGATGTAGTCCATGACCTTCAATTAGTATGTCCATTTTCTTGTATCATGTTGATGCAGTCTTTTGTCTTACTCTACCTTTTGGGGTCAGGGGTATTTAAAGCAGTTGGCTATTAAACACAGGAATTTTACTAATCACTGGAATTCCCTCCCAATAATATCCTACATGCTTCTCCACTTTATTATTTTCATTGGTGTCTTCATATTCTTTACTATATTTCTAAATCCCCATGCCTCTACCCTGGCAAGAAGTATTTTTGTTGAGGCTGGGCCCCAACATCACACACATTCAGAGGTCCAAGTTTGGTCCTATGTTGTTGGAAGGAGGCTAGTTGTTCTTCCCAGCTGCCCAGCTAGCTTAGACCTGAAATAATCACACAGAAACTGTATTAATTAAATCATTGCTTGGCCCATTAGCTCTATCTTCTTATTGGCTAATTCTTACATATTAACTTAACCCATTTCTATTAATCTGTATATCACCACAAGGTTGTAGCCTACCAGCAAATTTCAGCACATCTATCTACAGTGGTAGCTCCATGGTGTCTTCCTGACTCCACCCTTCTTTCTCCCAGCATTCAGCCTAACTTTCCCTGCCTAGCTAAGTTCTGCCCTGCTATAGGTCCAAAGCAGTTTCTTTATTCATTAATGGTAATCACAGCACACAGAGGGGACTCCCATATCACTATGCATCTTCCCCAGCTATCAGTCCAGAGTCAGTGAGCTCCCATTAACCCATTAGCTCAGGTCAGCTATCTCTGTAGGTTCCCCCATCATGATCTTGACACCTTTGCTCATATAATCCCTCCTCCCTCTCTTCCACTAAACTCTGGAAGCTCAGCCCAGTGCTTAGCTATGGATCTCTGTATCTCTTTCCATCAGATATTGGATGTAGGTTCTATGATGACAATTAGAGTGGTCATCAATCTGATTACTGGGAAGGTTAGTTAAGGCACCATTTCCACTATTGCTTGTGGATTCCTGGGACTTTCCCTAGCACCAGGTTTCTCCCTAACCCCATAATGGCTCCCTTTATCAAGTTATCTCTTTCCTCCCTCTGCCTCTCTGTCCCTCCCAAACTCAACCATCCCATTTTCTCATGTTCTCCTCCCCCTCTCCTTTATCTCTACCTCCCCTCCCCCTATGCTACCAAATTAATCAGGAAGATCTATGAATGTCTCTCTTAGGGTCCTCCTTGCTACCTAGATTGTCAGGGGTTGTGAAATGTAGCCTGGTTATACATTTCATTACATCTAATATCCACTTATGGGTGAGAACATACCATATTTGTCTTTGTGCATCTAGGTTACCTCACTCAGGATGATTTTTTCTAGTTCCATCCATTAGTCTGCAAATTTTGAGATGTCATTGTTTTTTTTACCACTGAATAATAATCTATGTGTAATGTACCTCATTTTCTTTATCCATTCTTTGGTTGGGGGCTCTAGGTTGTTGCCAAGTTCTGGATATTACAAATAATGCTGCCATGAATATAGTTGAGCAAATATCTGTGTGATATGAATGTGCATCCCTTGATTATATGCGCAAGAGCAGTATTGCTGGGTCTTGAGGTAGAATGAGTCCCAATTTTCTGAGAAACCACCATACTGGTTTCTAAAGTGGCTATTAAAGTTTGCACTCCCTCCAGCAATGGAGGAGTGTTCCCTATATTCTACAACCTCTGCAGCATATGCTGTCATCAGATTTTTTTTTACCATAGCCATTATGAGACATGTAAGATTGTATCCTGGAGCTGTATTGATTTGCATTTCCCTAATGATTAAGGATGTTGAACAATTGTCTAAGTGTATTTCAGTCATTTGAGATTCTTCTGTTGAGAATTCTCTGTTTAGATCTGTATGCCAATTTTGTTTGGATTATTTGGTGTTTTGACATCTAGTTTCTTCTGTTCTTTATATATTTTGGAGATCAGCTTCCTGTCAGTAGTGAGGTTGGTGAAGATCTTTTGAGTGCATTTCAAAACATCCATTATTTAAAATAGACCATATTTTGATTAACTGTCCACAGAAAAAATGAGGAAAAAGTTCAGATATTGTTTCCTATTTCCATGTTTGCAAATCCTCCAACATTGTGGACAAGTCGCAAGAAATGTTAACTAAATTATCAGAAAAGCTAATTTTGTTACTTACAATTAGTAAACTAGTCTTGATATATTATTTTAACCTAAATTGCATACTGTACATCGTACTATGTCTCAGCTTTAGAAAAATCTATGATTTGGGGCAATTACACAATAAAATATATTTTCTATTTCAACATTATACATCCTTAGATTTCCGTTTCCCAATATCCTCTGTTCTCACACTCCTCTTTTTCCTGGTAACCACTGATTTTTATGCTATCTTCATCAATTTGCCCTTTTGAGAATGTCATATAGTTTAAAACATATGTACAATTCATAACACCTTAAGATTGGCTCTTTTTACTCAGTAATACGAATTAAGTTTTCTGTTTGTCTGTACATAGCAAGATATCTCCTTTCTTTTTATATAATAGTCTCTATCTGGATGTTCTTGCTTGATGAATCACTTTGATTCCTTTTCTTCAGCTAAGCTAGTCAAGAACTTCAGTACTCTTCAGTTTTCTGTCGTTAACTGACAAAAACACAAAATATAACATATTTTTACTTTCAGAGTCAGTTTTTAAGATAATACATTGTCTCCATCCCTTCTGCCTCATAGTGCTCTATATTAAATCCTTGTCTTCTCAATGGATGTATTAAAAGTCTCCCAACAGGCTATAATTTTATGTAACCCATTTGTTATCAGCATTGGAATCTTTTTTAAACAGTTTTCTTAATCAAATAAAAAACTTATTTAAAACTAAACAATATCTCCTCTATAGTCCACATATACAAATCCAAACTCACACACACAAAAAAAATTCAAGGCACCCTATGATTAGAACTCAAAATATTAAATTATCACTGCTATTATTTATTATACATGACATTTCCACTTTCAGTGTGGTAAAATCAAATCCTTTGCCAAATTGTGACATCTATCTAAATGTATTGGTTTTACATTATTCATGATTTCCTTTTTGTTGAAATATTTATTTTTTTTAAAGTTTTTGAAACCTCATTTATCCTTTTGTATTTAATTTTCTAACTGGAACTTAAAGACCTTTAATTATTTCTTTTATTTTTTTTAAGATTACAATTACATCACTTCTCCCTTCAGTTTTCTCCCTTTCAACCTACCCATAAATACCCTTCCTTGTTCTCTTTCAGATACATGGCCTCAAATATAATCTATTACTAAATACATAGATGCTTCAGCCTATATAATGTTACTTGTATGCATATGTTTTTCAGGACTGACCATTGGTGCTGAATGGTCAGTTGGTGTGTTCTTCCCTGGGGAAGAGGAGCACCATGCCTGGTACTAGAAATTTTGTCAGTTTCCTAGAGATAGTTAATTCATGACTCAGAGGAGAACCAACAACCACCATTTTATCAAGCCAGCATAATCCATAAATACACTGTAAACATTTGGTTTTCTACCCACAGATAAATGTATTTCTCATGTCTCATCAAGAAAACGGCTCTCTGCAATGGACAGAAACCATTACAGATCAAAGCCACAATATAAAATTACATTAAATTACAAAACACATAACAGATCAAAATGCAGAGCTCTAGAACACGGTCCCAACTGATGTATCCACACTATAACTCCCATACCTAGGATGTCCATAGCATTGCAGAAAAGGGCATGGAAAGATCATTAGAACCAGAAGAAGATCATTAGAACCAGAAGATTAGGGAATTTGCTGTTAGAATACATCTCTTATGAATATTAGAAACTACTTCCATCAAGTCTCAGCAACATGACTGTCTAAATATAAGTTGAACAAAGATAACAATAGGCAACTTAACATGGACAGGGGAAAGCCTGCAACACCTCAAAACAAAAGTGTTTAAAATCAATGCATTAATATAATGTTTTATGCTCTATTTATTTACATATTTTGTGAATGTTTTTATTTTATGTGTGCTTTGTTATCTCTACCTGAGAGAACTTCTGTTCATTTTAACTGTAAATCCTTCTGCAATGCCTAGTTTATTAGAGAATTCAGATTATACCTAAATAGAATTTAAAGTGAAAAATTTTGTCTTATTAAAAATCTATAAATAAGCTTTCTGCCTGGTGTCTATTTCAGAGTTTTCTTTTACAAGAGTTACCTTTCGCTTTTTTTTTGTCCCACGGAGCCGAGCCAAGTGGAGCGGGCAACCCTCAGTAGGCCTGCCCTTGGGACCAGGAACCTCGCCCAACCAGCTTCCGCGGAGTCATCTGGACCCTGGTGAGTGGGCCCCAGCCCGTCCCCGGGACCTTCTGGCCACTTGGGGCTCCCCTCTGCTGGCTTTGCTGCTTGTCCCAACCCTGCTCGCCCCGGGCACCCCTTCTCATTTGCGTGGTCCCGGCTGCACCCGAGCTCGGCCTACCCGGGCTGAGGCCTTGGGGAAAGGGCGAGTCCCCTGCTAGGGGGCCTCCTTTGTCCCACGGAGCCGAGCCGAGCAAAGCGGGCAAACCTCAGTAGGCCTGCCCTGGGGACCAGGAACCTCGCCCAACCAGCTTCCACGGATTCATCTGGACCCTGACCCAGGGAGCCAAGCGGAGCTTAACGGAGCAGAGCGAGCAACTCTCAGAAGATATGGGCAGGCGCCAATCAAAGAATTTGTCCAACAACCTGAAAAGCAACATGATAACACCAGAATCCAGCGATTATGGAACAGGAAAGCCCGAGCAACCTATCCCAGATGAAGTAGAAGAAATTGACTTTAAACGTAGCTTTATGAAAATTATAGAGTCCTTTAAAGAAGAGGTGAAAAACTCCTTTATCGAAAGGGATG
>PVIU01032171.1:0-13881 GCA_004026605.1 Ondatra zibethicus
AAAAAAAAAAGATAGTTGTGAACCACCGTGGTTATGCTGGGAATGGAATTCAGGTCCTTTGCAAAGGAATGAATATTCTGAATCTCTGGATCATCTTTTCAGCCCGTAATGAGAACTATTTTAATATGGCTAATTAAAAAAATGGGGAAAAATACTCACATAACATTTATAAAACAAAATCTGTAAGCTGAAAGTTTAAAAATATCGTACCCATATATATATATAACTGGTTCAATAGTCCTACATCAGTGTGATGGTTTGGGTGAGAAGAGCTCCCAAAAATCTAATTATCTGAATATTTATTTAACAATTAGTTGAATACTTTGAAGAGTGTCTGGAATTGTTAAGATGTAGAGCTCTATGAGAAAGACTATATATATTATGAGGGTTAGACTTTGACAGTCTAACCCTTTTCTCTGTTTTCTGCGTGTGGTTGAAGATGTGATCTCTTAGCTTCCTGTTCCTACTGCCATGCACCTGCACTTGTTATGACTCCTAGCCACAGGACACTCTTTCTTTCATTTTTACTTGTCACAGTATGTCATCACAGCAACAATAGCAACTAATACAGAATGCTAACCGTTTAAGAAGAAAACAACTTATGTTTCATGAAAATCTTTCAAATTCTATAACAGGATTTTTCTTGTTACTTTTTATTTATGTATTTTTATATTGTTATGTTTTACTATTTAAAACAATTTTGAAATTCAAACATATTTTGTTTATATTCTCCCCCCCAATTCCTTCCAGATTTTCTTTCTCTCCCACTTTAGCCAACTTAAAGGCATCTTTTTCAAAGAGCAAACAAACAAGATTATTTTAAGGTAATATATAATAACTTTTAAACTGAATAGATTGAGGGGATCCAGTGTAAAACATCCAGAGGAAGTTAGTAACTACACCATGGTAGATGATACTGTTGAAGTTGGTATCTGCCTGCTTCCGCTTCCTGAATAAAACAGAGCAAACACTATGCAGGAACACTGAAGATTCAAGGAAATAATAAAATAGGAACAGTATTTTAAATATTGATTATGTGTGAATGCAAATTATACAGACTCTTTTGCCGCAGGGAAAGCCATGATCTTTTCACTAAATAGTGTTGAGTCAGGTTTAAGAGGTAATGAAGCAATTGCTTATATCTCTCATATTCTTACTGATATGAACCATAAAGTAAGGTATAATACTTATATCAAAATAGTTATCAATGGATGAATTTCTGGAATTAATACATGTATTAGACATTCCAGACAAAAAATAATACATACTATTGCAATTCGATATGAAGTTGTAGCAATGATATATATAAATGCATACTACTGTACTTGTAACAAACATTTAAATTAATATTATAACTAACACATTTATAGCAACAAAATAAAGTAAGTTAGGAATAAATGCAAAGAATAAATGTACAGTTGGAGAATTAATTTTCTTAAAATATAAAGGAAATATTTAAGAATTTTATTTATTAAAATATAAATGACACTTTTGGATGAGTGATATAATAAATGTACAAATTTTTATACAATTCACCTTTGATAGAAATACATATAAACTGTAAGAATAATAATGTAGATTGTTTACACTTTATTATATGTATATTTATAAGATATTCTTACTAGTTTATTACATGATATAATACAAGTGTGCTATTACATCATAGACAGACAGAGAAACCCTGTCTCGAAAAACATAAAAGAAAATATCACTATGATAAAAATAGCAATATGCTGTAAATTATTACTTACAAGGCTTCTGGACAACAAGCTTTCTTGTCAGTCTTGAGTATATATAAAAGTCCTATAATACTTGTTGGAGGAGGCCCGTTGTACATCCTGGCTGCGAGGGTAGCTTAGCCCCAAAATAACCACACAGAAACTGTATTAATTATATCACTCCTTGGCCCATTAGCTCTAGCTTCTTATTGGCTAACTCTTACATCTTAATTTAACCCATTTATAGTAATCTTTGTATCACCATGTGGCTGTGGTTTACCACGTAAAATTCCCAGTGTCTGTCTCTCTGACTCTGCCTTCCTCCTCCCAGCATTTTGTTTAGTTTTCTCTGCCTACCTAAGTTCTGCCCGTCAAAAGTCCAAGGCAGTTTCTTTATTCATTAATGGGAATCAAAGCACATGGATGGGATTCCCACATCAAATACTGCAACTAAATAATTTGATAACATAACATATATATGAACATATTTCTCAGCTAACCATGGAAGCACACTTTTATTATCTTGTCACTTGGGAAATTAAGACACACAGATTAGGAGTTTGAGACTAGCATGGACTTTTTACAAGGATGCTATAAAATGTTTAAATAAAATATCCATCTGAACTTGATCTTAAAAATTAAGTGAGATTATTGTCTAAATTTATAATTAATCATCAAGACTCATCATTGTAGAGTTACCTAAAATTCCTAGAATATTTATATGTCTCCATTTCTATCAAAACTAAATAGCATCTGTAAGCACATGTAAATAGAATAAACATATGCTACAATGGAAAGATTTCTCATGGTGAAATGGCATTTAAATATATTTAAGAAATTAAATTGTTCATATGATAATAACTGCATGGTTCATTCTTGAATCATGAAAAACATTGTTTATTTGACTACTGAATACATAATAAATAATTTAAATTCAAATAAAGATTTTCATTTTAATGAAAACAGTTGAAGTTTAGGACAAATAACTTTCTACTCACAATAGAATAAAGCTTTGACAATTTGTGCTTTACATGGCCAAACTAAACACAATTTCTTGTTAATTGGGGATTTTCTGTTATATGTAATAATAAATCAGTTTCCAAACTTTGATTTCTGATGCTGTGTGTTGGTTTTGTCTCATGGCCCTCAAAATAACTATTTAGCATATGGTTGTTATCCTCCAGCAGATTTCCTTTTCCTGACCCAACTTAGTCCCAATGATATTAATGTTAAAGATTTCAAAATCCAGCAGTGTGTATCAATATGATTAAAATGAAACAGCTATAAAAATAAAATTATAATTTTTAGAAATCAAACATTTATAGAAGTTCTCTGGACCTTTAAGTCAATGGCAATCATGAACATTTCTTTATCATATATTTGCTAAGGTATTTTGGCTGCCAGTTGTTAAATATAAATCTTGTAGACTAATCATACTTAAGAGTCAAGAAAGATTTAATTTTCCTCATAAAACTCTCTAATGAAAATGCCTATTTATATATAAGTTATAAACTTATGCCTAAGGCATTCTCTTGTGTTATGATTGACACTTGATAATGAAAAGAGCATTCATATCTGTTATTCAAATGTTTGTCATTACATATACTACTTACCTAATGTACAGATGAGCAATATATCAGTTTTCTCCATAACATAATATGTTCTTTCAATTGTGATAAATTTTTATTAATAATGTTGATCTGAATTTTCCAATTATTTTAGCTTACATTAATTGGTGGCATGTGTGTGAGAACCTAAATTAGTAAACATCCATGCCCAAAGATATCTCTGACACTACAATTTTGAAAAAGAAATTAATAGACCGTTCCTTGTGTTGGAGAATTGAAATAATTTTATCTCAATATATAGTACAGCCAGTTAAGATTTTTGGATTAACAGTCGCATTTTAATATGTAAAAATGAGCCTGAACTCCTCTTATTTTGTTGAAAGAAGAGAATGCAAAAGTTTTTATATAGCTATTGCAGGGAAAGCAAATGTACTTGGTCTGTTTTAGTACTGTCACAATGGCAAAGCTAAAGCAGCCAGCATCCTCCTTTTGTCTTCTCCTTCTTCTTCTTCTTCTCCTTCTTCTTCTTCTTCTTCTTCTTCTTCTTCTTCTTCTTCTTCTTCTTCTTCTTCTTCTTCTTCTTCTTCTTCTTTTCTTTTTTGATACAAGTTCAAACGACAATGGTTTTGAAATGCTGGAATCAAATGTAAAATTGTAGAGAGCTTTGCCATTACTTCAGAAAATCACCTGCCCCTTAGTTTCTGCAATTTAATTAAAACAACATCAGCAATAATGGAAGAAGGGTATTGAGCACACTGCACAAAACAAACACTGCTGAGTATGAGTTTCTTGGTGTTTCTAGTTAGACAGGCATTATTATTTATTAATTTACAGATTGCAGTGTCCATGTATCAGAGTACTTTATGACAACAGAATCAACCACATAGCCTTGTGAACAATAAAAATCCAAGAAGGCAAGCATTGCTAAAACAAAAAAAGTAGAAATGCCCTTTTGATTTGATGGAGACAAAACTCCAGGAGTTCTAAGCTCCTTGACAAATAACACAACCATAATTTTAAGTTCCTAGGTAAATTAAATTGCCTCAGACAATCTTCAATCAATTTTAAAAACAGAAAATTCTAATGCTTTAAGTCATGCTCCATTTGTATTAGCATAGTTTATTTTAAGCCTCAATGCTTATTTTTCACTTTTATAAATATACCTGGTATTTATACCAGGGTTTTGTAAATACACCTGTCATTTTTGTCCTCATTAAATAAATAAAATGCACTTATTTTTTTCAACTTCAAGTAAATTTTATTGTCTTTGAATATGAGATAAATGACATCGTCTAGATTATTCTTTAACACATTCTGGATGTATTTAAAGCCTAGAGAGAAACACATGTGAAAAGAAACTCAGTTTAGAAAATAAGGACCAGATTGCTGCAATATAAATACACATAATGGGAATATGGTTATTCTGTTTGGTGGCAGTAAAAGAAGACATTCTGTACTTTTTATGACATACATGGAGATATAATGACTCTTATCTCTCCCAAGTCTTCCATAAACTTAAGAAATATCTTTATTCCTGTGGTTTCTAAGCATTCAACCCATAAGAAAAAAAACACAGTGCTTACCAAAAAGAAAAATAGTTTAACATTCGTGTTTGCCATTAAAGATATAAAATTAGTATTTATAAGAGGAGAGCAAAATAAAAGTGCTTATTTAAATTTCATTTAAGTGTTCATTGGGTAAGATGTTTGAGACTAGCATTAAAGGAACCTTCAGCATCCTGAATTAGAGGACTGGAAAAGATGCATCTAAAGTCAGAAAAACAGAAACTCCATAGAAATGAAAATGAGGAAACAACTTCCAAAAGTAATTATAGTACACAATTATTCATAGATTTTACAGAGATTTTAAATAGGTTCTGTGAAAGAAAATTTTGGTGAGTAAATACACACAATGTGGTATATAGCATCTTTGTAAGAATTAAAACCAAGTTTTGCCCCCAATAGTCTTATTGGATTTTCTTGTTACTCCAAGATCTCAATATCTTTGAAATAGTGTTAAAAATACAAAGTTTGCAAAACTATATCTAAATATTTTTTACCAATGTTGAGTTAAAATCAAGTTGTTACATTTTAATTTACATCTGAATTTGGTGATCTAACAAAATACTTCCCTGAAAAAAAGATTGGATTTCTTTTTTAAGTATATTTATTGTATGCTTTCTGTGATTAATTTAGAGGGAGGTTGACAAAATGGCAAGAATGAAAGGGATTCACTTGCAGCCATTACTCTCATCTGGAACACTACAACTTCATAAATCAGTGAAACACATAGAACTCTATCTAGTGGTATAATGTATGATGATTACTTGCAATTCCAGTTGTGCATAGGCTAACACAATGAACCTAATCTCCAAAGAAAGAAATCTTGTTAGAACAAAAATGATTTAAGCAGCATATCCAAAATCATCTGAGAAAAAATGGAATGCTGACCTTGATGTAATTCCATTTAAAATATAAAACATAATAAAAGCAAATAAAATATCAATTATATGTAGACCTCAAGAAGTAGAAAGGTATATGTACCTAAACTAAAACTTTACAAAAAAAAAAAAAACCCAGTGTGATCTACAGTCCAGTTCATAAACAATAGTATCATAATTACTATTCTGGTGCTGTGAGCAGACACCATGACCAAGGCACCTCTTAAAAGAAAGTATTAAAAATGTGGCTTGCTTGCAATTTCTTAGCGCTAGCGAAGGATCATTGTTTGGGGGAGCATGATAAAAAGCAGAGCAGAATGGTGCTGGAGCAGTAGCTAAGAGATCTGTATCCTGATCCACAGTCAGAACGCAGAAAGAAAATGAGACAAGGAATAGCTGAGCTGCACTTTAGAAACCACAAAGCCCACCCTTTGCAACAAGGCCACATCTACTAATCCTTCCTAAATAGTACACTATCTGGAAGCCAAGCATTCAAATATATGAGAGGACTTTCTCATTCAAACCATCATAGGTAGCAAACTATTATGTAACTTCACAGTCTTTTAGCATCCACACACAGTCAAAAAATGTCAAAACTTTAAAGGCATATTTAAAACAGTATATGAATATGTACAGTGTCATGTTATTTATAACTGAAGGTAACTGTTGATAAAAGACATGGATACTCACAGATAATATGTAGTGGTACAACTTTTTCATGAATTCCACAACAATAATTGAGCTAATATTTGTAGTAATATTTGGGTACAAGAAAGATATTTATGATATACTATTCTCAGAAACCTATATACATATTGCATATCATTATAATGATAAAGTCTTAAGGCACCATGGCAGCTGTGTCAGTGAGTTCTGTATATGCTGATTTAGTTAACAAGTGAAGAAAAGTGCTTGAAATAAAAAAAAAAATTCTGTGTCTGTCAATATCCTGAAAGCAATATATCTTAACACTAAATGTGTCAATTACTTTTGTGTTATGAAGAAACTGTGATCTGGAAATTAAATAAGGTATATAGAACAATGTGTCCTGGTTATACATGGATGTTTCAGCAGTTTACATATAGGAATTGAGCACCTGAAGATCTTCATATTGATAGGATTAGTAATATAAATAATGTGGAGATAGAATGGCAGAGACTAGAGCTGAAGTTACAGTACAGAAAGACTTATTTATATACAGCAATATACAGCTAAACAATATACAGTGGTCTAGAAAATAAATCCAAGATAAAATATAAAACCTTAATTGTGCTGGTCTTTAGATGATATCGTGACAATTTTGGATTTCTCGTGATTTTCATCTTTCTGTAGAAAATATGAATTAGCACTTTATTTTTTTTTACCTAGCACTACAATACTTTTCAACCTGTATTTAAGCTTCTGAATATTTAATCTTTACAGAAATTATGTAAAATCTTTTATGCATTATTAACCAATCATGAAATCTAAACATTTTAGCACAATTTATATCTGAGGAATATGAAGCTAATGGAAACTGCTCTCATTTGCGTGAAATTATATCTCCATTTAAAACATTGAGTAATTTTCTCTGCTAAATATTGATACATAAAATATCTTTTTATATACTAATGCAATAAAATATAAAATATTTATCAAAGCATGCAGGGTTTCATAGTTTATAAAAGCCAACTACATTATACAATAAATGAAACCCTTCCTGAGTCATTTTGAGAAGTTTCAAGATAAGGTTCATCAATATCAGATAAAGATTATACCCAAATCAGATAGGAGAGTGTTTCACATTCCCTTTTATTTGTGGAACCTACCTTCAAATCTTGAGATGGGAGTATAAACCTGGAAAAATAACCTCATAAGAAATTAAAAAGGGAACATGGTGGAGTGAGGAAATAACTACAGGGAGGAAAGCAGTCGGTTCCAGATGCTTTGAGGGGAATGAAAGGAATAGAAGCGACTATCGATTCAGGAAGGAGGAACAACTGTATAACTGAGGAAGAGGGAGGCAGATAAAGGGCACTAAGGATGATTTTAAAAAGTCCTAGGGAAACATTATTTCATGCTTACTTAAATATATATTTATATACATATATATTAACAAAGTTATTCCACATGTGATGATGATGCTCTTCCCATGAGTCATAGACTATCTAATGAAAATCTCAGTGTCTGGAAGGAAAATCCTCCTTCTGAATCATTAAACAGAGAAATCCAAGAGATATCCAAAATAATACAGGCTTTTGTTATTGCCCCCATTTTCCTGTAAGAGCCTGCCCGTAGGACCTTACTGTTGATGACACTGTATGCTTCATACATAGGACTTAGCAGACTCAACTGGATCACAACTGTAAACTACCTCTGTGAGTACTGGCTCTCATAGCAGCCAAAGGTGCTTGTAAGCTGCCAAAGTGCAACTCTTAAGAACCACAACAGTGACCAGCATGTATATTGCTACTGTCACATTCATAAAAAAGTATAATTCCTGACTGCATAATCAATACTTTTCCTTATTTTCACATATAAGGGAAAGAAACTCCTTTTCTTTTCCCCAGAGGGAGACCATCAAAAGAAGATATAGCTGATACAATGCAGAGAAGAAATGACCATGGATTTCAATTGCTACATTAATATTGCATCCCTTAAAACTTAGGTATAGGTAAGAGAGAGGATAGAAAACTCATAAGATATGGAAGATTAGAATACAAGATATTATGTTCTTCAGACGACAAATAATTGTACCCATGCAATTTTAACAATATTTTCCCCTTAACAAGATCTGAAAAATGACAACATCTGTTGATGTCCCAAAGTGGGTTGAATAATTCTCACGTGTTCTCATGCCTAGATGTAGAGGTATACGTAAATATTGGATGCTAAGAAATGAAGAATCAGTCTTCTCTAGCGATGAGCCCTCTGAAATTTTATCAAATCCCAATGGTCATCTTTAAACAAGAATTCATATGAACAACCTTAAATGGGCTTAGCTGCACATATATGTTTATAATTATATACACATATTATTGCATATTTAAGTATTTGTTTAATATATATTATAATTAATATATTATTTATATGATGCATATTTTATATGCATTATATATGTTGTAGAAATGATATATGATCATATATACATTAAAAGCCAGGAAGTTGAGATGAAGTACATGGAATAGTAACAGAAAGAATAAGTGATGGAAATGGTATAAAAAATTACTCAAGTAAGAAGTTCTCAAAAAGTACTAAAGAAATATATAGAAAAGGATATTAGGTAGTGTGTGTTACATGTTCTCCTTGTTTCATTATGCTATCATTGTTGGCCTGAATGAATCACAGTAAGTCATGAAGTTTATGATATTATATATTTGCATAATTGTTCTAGAAAGAATGATTTTAATCACAAGAGTCTTTGAGAAATATTGTTAGATATATGACATCAGGAGTTAATGAAAACAGTCTAGCAACAGAGAAAGAAGCATAATCATAAAAACCCATAGTTTCCACATTTCTAAATACTGTGCCAAGAAGTTAATGCCCCAAGAAGTTAAGGGAGATAAACAAAAGGTCAAGGGATAAACAGTGCCAAATATTAAGAGTAAATTTCCATGTTCTATTGACTATAGGATAAATAGAGAAGCCCAGTATGATTCCAGAGGAGATAGAGTAGTACAAAATGTAGAATGGATTCATCCCGTTTTGACTGGTAAGTTGTCTTGAGAACCCAAACACAACCAGATATAAATATTAATCACAAGAGACAAAACTGTCTCCCTTCCGGCATATAACCACATATGCTGCCAATCGTGCACACTGCTTTACTTGTAGGTGTACCTAATTAGAAAAGTTCCTTTGTAGCTTGCAAGACTGTTTATGCTTCTAACAATAGAGATATAGTTCAAAAAGGTAATTTGAAGGAGGGAAAAAAGAAGAAATATTGTAATTATATTATAACCTCCAAAACAACAAAGCAAAATGTTTTAATGGCAGCAGTTAAATATTGTTAAACAATGTTTATGGTGAACTTTACCTGAAGTCAACCACTTATACTTGTTGCTTTTGTTTGTATTTTTTGAATAATGTTGGAAGATCATAACACAATGAATAGAATGTAATGTAGAGAACATGGAGATTGATTTGGGGACCAGAGAGTAGTCTTTGTCACTGAGTAGGATCATGGCAAACAGCAGAAATTTACTTTGACACCATTCTTCTTATAATCTGAATATTCATTTAACAATGTTCATTAGTTTTTCATTTCACAACCTTAATTATGAACACAAATCTAAGGAAGACAATACAACACGAGATTCTTTTCAACATAAAGAAGTAGTTGAGTAACATGGCGATTCTGAATGATTAAAAAAATTAGGATAACACCAGGACATCTAATAGATGAGAACACAGCTCCAACTTACAAACTTTTCATCATGCTTTCAGCAGAGATCAACATAAATGTACATAGAGCATAGGTCTGCCTCTTGTTATTATTGTACCATTATCCATGCACTATTGTCAACTATAGAAATTAGGATAATAGGAAGAATCAGTGTAATATGAACATTGTCATTGTTCGGTAAAACATCTTTTGTTTGCAATTGCTTACTCATCACTGACCAAGTTTTCCAGAAGAAAATGATATATGCTTCAGGCTATGCCTTATCATCCTGTGTCATAAGATATATGTCTCCCTGGCACTGTATGGCAGCTGACAAAACAATCAAATAAAATTCGGGGGAAGCATTTTTTCCCATTAAAGTATGGAAAGTAAACATTTTCAAAAGGTTGAAACCTATGCTAATTTTCTTCCTAAAACCAAATTCTAATAATTTGCTTAACAATCAAAACTTTCCTGTTGAAAGATATTCTTCTCTGCTTTAATATGCCAAAAGGGGGTTCGCATAAAATCCCTTACAGTAGGGCAATCATAAGGCACATTCTGTCTGTGAGGGAAATAAGATGCACACAGAATCTTGGGGAATGGCCAAGTCACAGATACAAGTAGCTGAGCGTGGTGAAGTAGCATGTCTTGGCTTTGCTTGCCTCCATGAATTTGATGGAATACTTTTCCATTCCCGCTCCAGTGTCATATCTGGGCTGTCAACTCAAGTAAAATCTGTCATTTTATAGAAATGCTGGACAACTTAACCTCCATTAGTTCCACTATCTAGCTTTAAAATATAGGTATCACCACAGTAACCTAATTTTATTATCATGGATATAAATGACAGTTGGTTTATTTATTTATTTTTCTTGAGCTTTAGATAGTGTTGTTGTTTTTTTTTTTCCAGGCCATCCTCCACATGTTACACTCATCATTACTCTTTGTTTTAAATACAGCAGAAAATTTTCTTAGTGTGTTTCTGTTTAGTATGAAGGCCTCTGCAATTTTAAGAGTGAGTGAACACCATCATTACAGTTAACCTGATGGTAGTCATGATAATGAACAGAATCTATGTAGAAATCTAGGTTATTGGGACAGTAATATCAAGATGGGTGTAGCTATATCATCATACACTCATCTGACGAGCAAACAGCTTCTAATTTCAACAATTGGTTCCTGCTATAACCACAACTGAGCCTTCAGTTCTTTTGAATGTCTACCTTAGAAGGTGCCTTCCCTGCTTTTTCTCTGGAAAATCACCTTATGTCCACATAAAAGACAGTTACTTACTAAAAGAAACTGAGGGACCAAGTTCACCAACATTTCTCCAGAAGGTCTTTAAGCCAGACATTTCTTAACGGACAAGAAGAAACCGGAGACGGCATGGCCTTCACTCAAACTTGCAGATTTTGTTTTGCTTTTTAGGTTCCTCTCCAAAATTACAAATTTTCTTTGTAACCGATAACTATCTTTTAATATTGAGGAAATACTAAGCATTTTTGTATCAGTTTCACCTTTTAACCATATCATTCTGGCATTCTGTACCAATTCTGACTTCATTGATTCTTCATTCTCGATCACTGATTTAACATTCTGACTCTTCTTTCTATCAAACAGTTCCTTTGAAGGAGTGCTGCTTTATAAAAGTGTTTAGCACTAACTTATCTCAATTGCAACCTGGAATTTAATAATGCATTTCATATTTAAGTGACAGATAGTCTTCTTTATGTATTCTTTCTCCAATTTGTTATATTTCCCATCACAACTTACCTATTTTATTGATGCATTTTCTTCATTATTTCTTAAAGGGGATGAATTCTTTGTCTCCAACTGATGACATATTTAGGAAATTTATGCTGGCGTTTTCTTTATTGACTTGTGTATTTCTTCTTTCATGTGTGATGGGGTAGTTTTTAAAAATTATACTCTCACGTTCCACAATTCTATAGTGTAATATCCTCTTTCAAGAAACACTCACTCAGCTGATAAATGTGCTTCATAAGCCCTGTCCTTTTCTTGATTACTCTCTACTCTTAAGGTAAATGGCATCAGCACACAAAAGTCTGAACTCTGTATAAACTGCATCGCACTAGTCAGTGTCACATACATAGCTTATTACAGCAGAGAGACATTTCAAAGTATTAGTAGAGCTCTTTTGTCTTAGAATTAACTTTTCATTGCCAGTGATTATTATGATTAAGAAGCTTAAAGCAATATTATCTCCCTAGAATCTTAAATATGCCCAACTAGCATTTGTTTATTAACAGGAAGTATCTGGTATCTTTTTACTTTCTCTAAAAGAAATGTGTCTATGTACATTTTATACAGTGAAATCTCTAGATGGCATGTAGTCAGAAAAAATGGATTTGAAAGTTGGTACTCAATTCCTTGAATCTGCTGCAGGTTGTATGTGTGTTCTCATCCTGGTCATTCATTTATCAGGAATTCTGTGGAATTCTGAAGTTCTAATTATAAATCAATGGTTAGAATTGGGCAGAGTTGATTTAACTGTCAGAATTACTTGGAGTTCCTTTCTAGTCTTTATTGTCTTACCTACGTATTCATGACCTTTGCAGCTCTACTTATTAGAGAATATTATTGTTCACTGTACATCTTCTGAGTATTCAGGTGATATTTTTTTCTCTAAATAAGTTCAGATATATGTGGTTTTCTATGACAGTGATCTGATTTAATTGTAATACTGTCATTAATTATGTTTTAACTTTCAAAGTGTCCTTATGAAAGTTCTGCCTTTTAAAAAGATACAGCAAGTCACAACAAGAATTCACATATGACATATATTGTTTTACATTTATGCACTGTAATTCTCCATGGGCATTTCATAGTTTGTTCCTTAAAGTAAATAACACAGCTTAAGAAATACTACCTAAATGCCATTGTAAAGTTTGACTTGAGACACAGGAAACATACATGCTCAGTTGAATTAATGAAAATCCAGCTTCTATAGGCTACTATCTACTAACAAGGTAAAAAACAAACAATAACCACCAAAAATGGCTTTTATGTTTTGTAATTCTACTTACCTTGGTACTATGTAAATGACTTCATTTGACACTAAGATTTATGTGCTTTTCTGTGTTGTTTCATTTATGTAGATTTGTTCATGAATATTCTCAGAACTTTCTTAGAAAACAAGGCTTTTAAGTCAGATCATATGATCATTTGCTGACCACTTGGTGCTTATGCTTTCAATTCCCAGGCATTAGTTCTCTTGTATGAGTGAAGAAACACCGCTATATTCTCTAGAACTTACTATTTAAAGTCAGTGGTAAATTTTATGTTTATTTGTGTGACTAGTCCCAGGCATTCTAAATTTTAGGAACTATCAGAGCAATGCTTAATTTTTATTAATCAACATCATTAGCATTGTCAGATTTTATGTAGATGGATGTGATCCACAAAAAACTCACAAACAAACAAATAAAAACGCTATCAACTATTCTAGATGATGAGGATTGAATATAGATTATTTTATTATTTATTTTCTTTTTTTTGCAAATCAAACATTATTTTTTATTTATTCAGATTTTAAATTATATATCAGAAACACATGTTTTTTCCCCATACATTGTTTTGTTTTATTTTTTCCATTCAAAAACATAATTAAAGAAATAAAATTTTTACCTTTCTTCCCCTTCTCCCGGTCCCCTCCCACTACTCCCCCACCCCTCCTCCCTCCCCCTTCTTCCTTGAAAGAGGGCATGGTGCCCTGCCCTGTTGGAAATCCAAGGCCCACCCCCATCCCTCCTGGCCTAGGAAGGA
>PVIU01032172.1:0-13861 GCA_004026605.1 Ondatra zibethicus
AAATAGGGGGTTGGTGGGATCTGCCCATGAGTGACCAAAAGCTAGCTTGATCTTTGACAGGCAGAGAGATAGGAAAGGCCGGCACTGATAAGTACTAAAGACGGCAAACTCCGATTTCTTTCTTTTCCTCCTTACACAACTTTTTGTCCCACCAACAGGGTTCTCCTTCTGGCTGAGCAGTACAGGCTGGTGATGCATTCAAAGTCAGTCTTGAGCATTTTTACCAAAAGCCGTGGCGCATCAGCTCCCCTTGCTTTGCTTAAACTGCCCAGTCCAAAATTAGGGGAGGGGAATCCATCCCTGGCCACCAAAATCACTTAACTCTCTCATGGATTTAAGTCCCCTCTGCTGTGTAGGGAGCCATTCCTCTCTCTCTCTCTCTCTCTCTCTCTCTCTCTCTCTCTCTCTCTCTGTGTGTGTGTGTGTGTGTGATGGTTAGAGGGCAATTCTCAGGAGCTGGTCTCAGAGATAAGCTCAGGTCACCAGGAACAGCTGCCAAACAATCTCCCCTGGCCTGACTAAGAACCGTATTAAAGGGTCTCAACCAATGGAGTACTAAACAGCAGAAAAAAGTAACGACATCTTGAATTTTGCAGGAAAATAGATGGAGCTAGAAAACATCATTTTGAGTGAGGTAACCCAGACACAGAAAGACAATTATCACATGTACTCACTCATAGGTGGTTTTTAAACATAAAGCAAAGAAAGCCAGCCTACAAACCACAATCCCAGAGAACTTAGACAACAATGTGGACACTAAGAGAGACATACCTAGATCTAATCTACATGGGAAGTAGAAAAAGACAAGATCTCCTGAGTATATTGGGAGCATGAGGACTTTGGGGGAGGGTTGAAGGGGGTAGGGGAGAGGCAGGGAGGGGAGCAGAGAAAAATGTAGAGCTCAATAAATATCAATAAAAAAGGGTCACAACCTTAGGAACTACTAACTTAGCAGGATTCTTGCTTGAACTAGATTCTGTAAAGCCAGTGATTGAAGCCTGAAATCCATCCTACTTGATCAGAGGGCTCAGCTGAGACTGTTTTCATGCAAGGAGAGTTTTTGCCAGTTTTCCTTCTTCTTCATGGAAAAAGAGAATTTACGTTCTTTTTTGAACATAATAAATCCAATTCTTGTTTGGATGCAGCTTTAGTCCATTAAGGCTCAGCTGAAACAACTGTAAAGATTGGTTCCTAGATGGTTTTGTTGGATGCTACAATGTAACAAGCACATGAGTCTTTCTATGATGACAAATGAAACACAAAGTTAATGTTGCAAAGTCAGTTTTTGCATCTACAGGGAAGCAGGCATTAGTTTTAGACTGAGCTCAAAGCATCTTGAGATGGTAGTGACAATCTGCTTGATTTCCTGATTTGCACTTTGAATGCCTCCTTTGTATTCTGATGGATTATCTGAACCTTTATGCAACAGCAGGGGTGAGGGTTGTCTAGCATGATCTGTTGCTTTGATTCACTTTAAGTTCATATTATGTCACCTAGCTTTAACTTGAATGTTTTTAGAAAAGAGGTTAATTTTCAGAGGTGCAAAATCAGGAGAGTTGTGAAAAATTGTAAACTGGTATTTGGAGGAGGCAAAAGTAATTAGGAATTTATAAGGTTGTGCTATAGGCTTTAATTGTCAACTTGATCTAGCTTGGATTCACTCAAGAAAGGA
This sequence comes from Ondatra zibethicus, assembly GCA_004026605.1. Classification (NCBI taxonomy): domain Eukaryota; kingdom Metazoa; phylum Chordata; class Mammalia; order Rodentia; family Cricetidae; genus Ondatra; species Ondatra zibethicus. The sequence continues at coordinate 1,673 of PVIU01032172.1, forward strand.
ATCTCATTTAAGGGATTGCCCAACTCAATTTGGCATGTGTGTGGAGGACTCTCTTGATAGTTCATTGTTGCGAAAGGGCTCAGACAACTGTGGACAGCACTATCCTTAGGCAGGTGGTCCTGATCTGTATAAGAAAGATAGCAAAGCATTAACCCAAGAACAAGTGTTTTTCCCCAGTTTCAGCTTCAAGCTCCTGCTTGAGTTTCTTCCCTAAATTCCCTTAATGATGTGCTGTGACCTGGAAGTATATATATGCCAAATAATTCCTTTCCTCCCTGAATTTCTTGGGGGTCAGAATGACATCACAGTAACAACAAGGAAACTAGAACCATGTCCCACTGAAACAAAGTTTCTCCTTATATTATGCCTCCTTTTAATTTATTTTATTATTTTTAATTTTAAGAATTTTATATATGAGTATCATATTTATATCATTACTGCACCCCTTCTCCCTTAACCTCCCATGTTCCCCCACTACCTCTCAAATTCATGACATTTTCTATAATTATTACTTACATACAGACCCTAGTGAGTCCATTAATATTGCTATTAATATTAATATTCTCATCCCTGGAGAAAACTGATTCTCCCTCTTTCAGCATCCTTTGGTGGTCTGTAGCTTTTTGTCTATGGGGGGTGGTGGTGAGAAATTTCCACCATCCATGTTAGCATATTGACTGGTGTCGTTATGCAGATATTATTTAGGCAACAAAATCGTTGAGATGTCATGTCTAGAAGAGTATCTTAGAGAAGGTGTCCTGGTCCTCTGGCTCATATAATCTTTACATTCCTTCTTCCATATTTTTCAAGTCCTAGGAGCTGTGCTGTAATGTATCAATTGAGGGTGGGGAACTCACAGTCACTAGTCTCTTCATTTTGACTAGTTATGAATCTCTGTAGTAGCCTCTCTCTGTTACACAGAGAAGCTTTTTTGATGAGGGATGAAGCCTCATCTTTTTTTGTTGGCTAAGGGTGTGTGTCCAAGTGACTTCCAAAATGTTTATTGCCATCATTTGAGGTTACCTCCCAGAATTTGAAGGTAATACCCTATTGCTGAAGATACCTCATGCTTTAGACACGGGACTTGAAGAAATCCAGCTGGAACTGACCGGAAGCACTTGTTTTCATATTATTGGAAGGTGCTATGCAAGCTGCCAAGGGAGAAGAGTAATTACAGTCCTATCCAGCTGTCAAACCTACAAAGCACCACAATGAGCAACCTGGCAATATGTTCCCAATGGCGCAATAGTGGCACTGCTATTGTGACAATAACCAACAGCTGTCTAATTGAACTTAAGACCCTCTCAACTGGAGGAGATTAATGCCTGGTACTGTAAACTTAGCCATCGGTATCTGATGACGTCATGCACCCTAGAAGAGAAGCCACTATATAGCTACCTTCCTACACCAGGATAAATTCGATTCCACTCGGAATACTTACCTTTAGACACACAGATGGCATGTGTCTGTAACCCTTCATTAAAAAGACTTTAATTTCCCTTTTGATTCTTGTTTGAAAATGAGGTCTGCTCTCATTAGATTTTGGCCTGATTATTATATAAGCGCAGTAGGAATGGCAATTGGTCACATAGGACTTTCAAAGCTGGAAAACTTTTTGTTTGGCTGATTGTTGTAGTTGATAAGAGTCTCACTATGTAACCCAGTCTAGAGTTTAATTTACATTCATCCTTCTTTAGCCTCCAGGGGTTCAGAAATCACAGGCATGTACCACCATTACTAAGAACTACTGAAACTTTCCATGAGAAATATCATGTTAGGGTTTGGACAGACAGCTCAAATGTTAAGAGCACTTGCTGCTCTTGGAGAGGACCTGGTTTCAATTCTCAACAACCACATGGTAGTTCATCATCTTCTTAAACTTCAGTTCCAGGGGGTCAGACATGTTCTCTGTGGACATTGCACACATGTCTTGCACAGACATATATGCAAGCAAAATACTCATATACATAAAATAAAATAAATCTTTAAAAAATCAAATCAGATGTTTAGAAGCCTCTTAACACTAAAAGGATAAGTAAATTACTGGGCATCAGAGTTTAGCTGCAACTGGTATATATGGGGCAAATATCTCTGCTATTGAGATTTCTGTGTGTATTCTGAGGTTCCTGGAAATGCCAGAGAGTGACTCTCTGATGTGTAATGTAGAAAACCCACAAATCAAGTGCCATCCTAATATTCCAAGAGGTCATTTATAAGTATTGGTTCTATAAAATCTACTTTAGTTTCTTGAATTTGTCTTATCATATCTGATGTTACACACATCATTTTATAATATGATATTCAAACAAAGCCTTGATAATACAATTATTTTTTTCAATTGTGTACTATTATAAAAGATTCTTATTAAAGTTAATACAAATAATTAATTACCTTGATAATTAGAATTTTAAAATTCTAGAGCAAACAGGAAGAAAAAGAATGCTTAATTTTTACTTGCCAAAGATATACGTAACTAAATTCTATGTGTTACAACAGCTTGAGAGAAAGGTGGAAATTTTTTTTGATAGTCATTTTTATTTTTATTCCTCTAGCATCATGTCCTCCTAGATACTAAGATTAGCTAATTTGTTTTAACATTTCAGTGGAGTATAATGACATCATCATTTTCTCACTCCACCTATACATTTAGTGTTCTCAATCTAATACAGGGTAGTTCATTATTATGAGGCTATTAAAATGCAAATGGAATGATTTTCTTGACCTGTATCCTCTTTCTTTCTATATAACCAAAGCTCTATAGACCTGTATTCACAGGTGCTACAATTTTGGTCTTAGCTACTAGCACTGTATCAGTTTTAGTTTCTTTTTTTTTCTTTTTTCCATTCAAAAGTTGACACTTCCTCCCCTTCTCCCATTCCCCTCCCGCTCTCCCACTAACCCTCCTCTCTCCCTTTCCATCCTTAAGAGAGGGCAGGATACCCTGCCCTGTGGGAAGTCCAAGGCCCTCCCCCCCTTCATCCCAGCCTAGGAAGGTGGGCATCCAAGTAAACTAAGGTCCCAAAAAGCTATTACATGCAGAAGAGAGAGGTTCCCGTGCCATTATCGATGGCTTCTCAGTCCATCCCCATTGGCAGCCAGATTTAGAAAGTCCGGTTTGATTACATGCTCATTCAGTCCCAGTCCAGCTGGATTGGGTGAGCTCCCATTAGATCAGGCACACTGTCTCAGTGGGTGGACCAACCCCTTGCGGCCCTGACTACCTTCCTCATCTTCTCCCTCCTTCTGCTCTTCAACTGGACCTTGGGAGCTCAATCCATTGCTCTGATGTGCATGTGGGTCTCTGTGCCTATCTCCATCCAACAGACAAAATTTCTATGGTAATATTCAAGATATTCATCAGTGTGATTATGGGACAAGGCCAGTTCAGGCACCCTCTCCTCTGCTGCCCAAGGACCTAGCTGGGGACACCCCCGTGGACACATGGGGTCCCTTCTAGAGCCAAGTCCCTTGCCAACCCTAAAATGGCTCCCTTAATGTAGATATCTTCTTCCCTGCTCCAATATCTGCCCTTCCTCCATCTCCACCTTCCCACTCCCCCAAGCTCTCCCCAGTCCTTCCCTTCTCCCTTCTCCTTCTCCATGTCCCCCTCCAGCAACCATACCCCCACCTCTACCCCCAACCCCATGCTCCCAACTTTTGCCCAGCTAGCTTGTTTGCTGCCAATTTCCAGGAGGTTCTATGTATGTTTTTCGTTGGGTTCACCTTGCTATTTGTCTTCTCAAGGGTTAATGTCCTTTGTTTATGGCTAGAGTCCACTAATGAGTGAGTACATACCATATTCATCTTTTTGTGTTTGGGTTATCTCACTAAGGATAGTGTTTTCTATTTCCATCCACTTGCATGCAAAATTCAAGATGTCATTGTTTTTTACCGCTGAGTAGTATTCTAATGTGTATATATTCCAAATTTTCTTTATCCTTTCTTCCATTGAGGGGCACGTAGGTTGTTTCCAGGTTCTGGCTATTACAAATAATGCTGCTATGAACATAGTTGAACAAATGCTTTTGTAGTATGGTTGGGCATCTCTTTCGTATATTCCCAAGAATGGTATTGCTGGATCCTGAGGTAGGTTGATTCCCAATTTCCTGAGAAACCGCCACACTGATTTCCAAAGTGGTTGCACAAGTTTGCATTCCCACCAGCAATAGATGAGTGTTCCCCTTACTCCACATCCTCTCCAGCATAGGCTATTATTGGTGTTTTTGATTTTAGCCATTCTGACAGGTGTAAGATGGTATCTCAAAGTTCTTTTGATTTGCATTTCCCTGATCGCTGAGGAAGTTGAACATGACCTTAAGTATCTTTTGGCCATTCGAACTTCTTCTGTTGGGAATTCTCTGTTCAGATCATTACCCCATTTTTTAATTGGGTAATTTAGAATTTTAATGTCTAGTTTCTTGAGTTCGTTATATATTTTGGAGATCAGGCCTTTGTGTGATGCCAGGTTGGTGAAGATCTTCTCCCATTCAGTAGGATGCCTTTTTGTCTTAATGACTGTGTCCTTTGGTTTACAGAATCTTCTCAGTTTCAGGAGGTCTCATTTATTCATTGTTGCTCTTATTGTCTGTGCCACTGGGGTTATACACAGGAAGTGGTCTCCTGTGCCCAAGTTTTGCAGGCTACTTCCTACTTTCTCTTCTATCAGGTTCAGTGTGGTTGGATTTATATTGAGGTCTTTAATCTATTTGGACTTGATTTTTGTGCATGGTGATAGATAAGGATCTATTTTCATTCTCCTACAGGTTGACATCCAGTTATGCCAGCACCATTTGTTAAAAATGCTTTCTTTCTTCCATTGTATAATTTTAGCTTTTTTGTCAAATATGAGGTGTTCGTAGGTTGGTGGATTAATATCCGGGTCTTCGATTCGATTCCATTGGTCAACATCTCTGTTTTTATGCCAATACCAAGCTGTTTTCGTTACTGTAGCTCTGTGATAGAGTTTGAAGTCCGGGATGGTAATGCCTATGGAAGTTCCTTTATTGTATAGGAATGTTTTCGCTATCTTGGGCTTTTTGTTTTTCCATATAAAGTTGATTATTGTTCTCTCAAGGTCTATGAAGAATTTTGTTGGGATTTTGATGGGGATTGCATTGAATCTATAGATTGCCTCTGGTAGAATTGCCATTTTTACTATATTGTTCCTACCAATCCAGGAGCATGGGAGATCCTTCCATTTTCTGGTGTCCTCCTCAATTTCTTTCTTCAAAGCCTTAAAGTTCTTGTCAAATAGAACTTTCACTTCCTTGGTTAGTGTTACCCCAAGATATTTTATGCTATTTGTGGTTATCGTGAAAGGTGATGTTTCTCTGATTTCCCTCTCTGCTTCTTTATCCTTTATGTATAGGAGGGCTACTGATTTTTTTGAGTTGATTTTGTATCCTGCCATATCACTGAAGGTATTTATCAACTGTAGAATTTCTTTGGTAGAGTTTTTGGGGTCACTTATGTATACTATCATATCATCTGCAAATAGTGAAAGGTTGACTTTTTCCTTTCCAATTCGAATCCCCTTGATCTCCTTATGTTGTCTTAGAGCTATTGCTAGAACTTCAAGCACTATATTAAAGAGATATGGGGAGAGTGGACAGCCCTGTCTTGTTCCTGATTTTAGTCGAATTGCTTTGAGTTTCTCTCCATTTAATTTGATGTTAGCTGTCGGCTTGCTGTATATTGCTTTTATTATATTTAGATATGATCTTGTATCCCTAATCTCTCCAAGACCTTTATCATAAAGGGGTGTTGAATTTTGTCAAATGCTTTTTCAGCATCTAATGATATGATCATATGGTTTTTTTCTTTCAGTTTATTTATATGATGGATTACATTGATAGATTTCCATATGTTGAACCAGCCCTGCATCTCTGGGATGAAGCCTACTTGATCATAATGGATGATTTTTTTTGATGTGTTCTTGGATTCTGTTTGCCAGTATTTTATTGAGAACTTTTGCATCGATGTTCATGAGTGAGATTGTTCTGTAATTCTCTTCCTTGGTTGAGTCTTTGTTCGGTTTTGGTATCAGGGTAACTGTAGCTTCATAAAAAGAGTTTGACAATGACCCTTCTGTTTCTATTTTGCGAAACAACTTAAGGAGTATAGGTATTAGCTCTTCTTGGAAGTTCTGGTAGAATTCTGCATTAAAACCATCTGGTCCTGGGCTTTTTTTGGTTTGGAGGTTGTTGATGACAGCTTCTATTTCCTCGCAACTTATAGGTCTATTTAAATTGTTCACCTGATCTTGATTTAATTTTGGTATATGGTATTTATCTAAAAATCTTTCCATTTCTTTTACATTTTCCAATTTTGTGTCATACAGGCTTTTGTAGTAAGACCTAATGACTGAGATTTTATCCTGATGGATTATTCCTGTTAAGAGTATAATGTGTCCATCTCTATCTCTTCTGATTGATTTTAATTTGAAGTCGATTTTGTTCGATATTAGTATAGCCACACCTGCTTGCTTCTTAGGGCCGTTTGATTGAAAAACCTTTTCCCAACCCTTTACTCTGAGATAATGTCTGTCTTTGTGGTTGAGGTGTGTTTCTTGTAAACAACAGAATGTTGGGTCCTGTTTTCATATCCATTCTCTTTACCTGTGCCTCTTTATAGGTGAATTGAGTCCATTGATATTAAGTGATATTAATGACCAGCGGTTGTTAACTCTGGTTATTTTTGGGGGGCGGGGGGTTGTAGAATTTGTATGTTTCCCTTCTTTGAGCTGTGCTGGTGGAGGGTTGTTAGATGTTTGTGTTATTATGGGTGTTGTTTGCTTCCTATAGTTGTGGTTTTCCTTCTAGTACTTTTTGTAAGGCTGTGTTTGTTGCTATGTATTGCTTAAATTTGTTTTTATCCTGGAATATCTTGTTTTCTCCATCGATGGTGAAACAAATCTTTGCTGGGCTTGCATCCATGGTCTCTTAGTGTCTGCAGCACATCTATCCAAGACCTTCTGGCTTTCATGGTTTCCATAGGGAAGTCAATTGTAATTCTGATAGGTTTGCCTTTATATGTTACTTGACCTTTTTCCTTTGAAACTGTTAATATTCTTTCTCTATTCTTTATGTTTTGTGTTTTGATTATTATATGGTGCGGGGGATTTTTTTTTATCCAGTCTATTTGGTGTTCTGTATGCTTCTCTTATTTTGATATGAATATCATTCTTTAGGTTGGGAATGTTTTCTTCTATAATTTTGTTGAATATATATTCTGGGCCTTTGAGCTGCAATTCTTCTCCTTCTTCTACCCCTATTATTCTTAGGTTTGGTCTTTTCATGGTGTCCCAGATTTCCTGGATGTTTTGTGTTAAGAATTTGTTGGACTTGTTGTTTTCTTTGATCAATGAGTTTATTTTCTCTATAGTATCTTCAGCGTCTTAGATTCTTTCTTCTATCTCTTGTATTCTGTTGGTTATACTTGTCTCTGTACTTCCTGTTCATTTACCTAGATTTTCTATATCCAGCCATCCCTCGGTTTGTTATTACTTCATTGCCTCCATTTCAGTTTTCAAGTTTTGAACTGTTTCCATTACCTGTTTGGTAGCTTTTTCTTGGTTTTCTAGTGTATCTTTGAGGGATTAATTCATTTCTTCTAACTTTTTGTTAGTCTTCTCATCTGTTCCTTTACAGGAGTTTTTCACATCCTCTTTAATGTTCTCTATCACTTTCATAATGTTACGTTTAAGTCGATTTCTTTTACTTCTTCTGGATTAGGTTGTTCAAGTCTTCCTGTTGTATATTCGCTGGATCCTGTTGTTATCATGTTGCTTTTCAGGTTGTTGGAGGAATTCTTGCATTGGCACATGCCCATCTTTTCCTTTGCATGTGTTCAGGAGAGTCTAGGTGGCTTGGTCCTTTTGTTGTGGCTGACTGTGTACTTGGCGGATTTTTCTTGTTCTGATCTCTCTTAGGTCCCCTCAGCACTGGAGTTGGTTCTCAGATGCCCTCCTCCCTGAAGTAGGCTGTGGTGGTGGATTTAAGGACCCCCTCCGGATGGCTCTGCTGGTACTGGATCAGGGCCACTTGCTGGCCAAGGACTTTGCAGACAAAAGCACGAGCTTGGTAGATGCCAGCTCAGTGTAATGAAGAAACCTCTGCAACCTTGCACTTACCACCCTGCCCCCAGAGCCCCAGCCCCGAAGCAGGCTGAGTTGTGAGATCCTAGAAACCGCAGATGGAAAGAGGTGCTTGGGGGCAAGCTGGGGTGGGATAAGTAGAAAAGCCAGTAGCAGGGAGAAGCCCCACTGCCAAATGGCCAGAAAGTTTAGGGGATTGGAAGGTTCCTGCACTCTCCTCCTGGGGTGTCTGGGTGGCCGGGTGGGGATACACTTACCCTCCAGATGGTTCTCCTGGTACTGGATCAGGGCCACTTGCTGGCCAAGGACCTCGCAGACAAAAGCACGGGCTTGGTAGATGCCAGCTCTGTGGAACAAAGAAACCCCTGCAGCCTTGCGTTCACCACCCTGTGAAGCCCCGCCGCTGAATGGACAGAAAGTTTAGGGGATTGGAGGGCACCTGCACTCCCTTCCCTGGGCATCTCAAGGTCGAAATTTTAACCTGGGGAAAAACATTAACAGAACAGCAAGGTCTTGAATGGGAAGGCCATAAAACTATGGTCATTCTCCTCAGAATCAGTTTACTTAGCACTATGTTACTGACCCTGATTCTATTTGGCTTCAGTGAGGCATGTTATGAATCCCTGAGCTTTTTAATTTTTTCACTAGAGTTCTGGAAATTTTTTGCAGTTTTAATGGTCAGAGACATATATTTCAGAGTACTTCTTAGAGTTGAATTTTTTGAAGATGAAGTACATTGGGGTACTAGCCGCTTCTGAACTTGAGAAAAGAATCAGCATAAAGCAATGACTATCAGTGAGTAATAAAGGACCTCACAACGACGACTGGAAAAACTGTCCAGAGGTTAAGTGTAAGGACTCCTCTTCCAGAAGACCGGAATCTGGTTGTCAGCACTCATGTTGAGTGGCTCACAACTGCCTGTAACTCTAGCTCAATAAGATCTAATAAGCTCTTCTGGCCTTGGTAGGAATGCACTGTGTATTCAAGATTAACCTCATACTCTCAAGGATCCTCTTGTACCAGCCTCTAAAGTGCTAGAAATAAAGGCACGAGACATCATGCATGGCTTTATCATTTTATTTTTTTATTTGAGTAAAGCACACTGGGACATACTATTATGATTGTCTGAGATGTTCCAGCTATTTTCATTTTATTTTTGACATTTTCTCTGCCACTGAATCAAACCATCCATTCCTCTCTCCTTTTATTGGTGTGTTTAAAATGAGGTATTTTTAAAGTTTATCTATCTGTAGTATATATTCTCTTCCACAACAAGTTTGAACTTGGGTTTTTCATGATCTTATTACTTGGTCATCAGATATCATGACCCACTCTTATGACCATTTGTTGTCTCAGAGACCCTGTTGTCATAGGCAGAGCTAAGATTAAACAACAGAACTTTTTCAATAGCCTGATTTCTCCATGGCTTATATGTAATTTCTACCAAACATTCTCCTCTGAGCACTAAAACCTCAAATGTTCTTTGAGAAGCAGATGATATCATGTCTACTTCTTGCTGGAGGTTGTTCATAGGCCTAGGGTTTAGGGTGTTCTAGATCTTACTAGATATAGATCTATTGCTGTCATGGATATCCAGGGGCTCCCTATTGAAAGAAGATGGAGGCCAGGCGGTGGTAGTGCACACCTTTAATTCAGCACTTGTGAGGCAGAGGCAGGCAGATATCTATGAGTTTGAGACCAGGCTGGTCTACAAAAGCTAGTTCCAGGACAGGCCCCAAAGCTTTAGTACTTGTAGTCTGGAAGACATCAATTAGACCAGGAAGAAAAGTGAACAAGGACCAACTGAAATAGCAATAAAGAGGCTATGGGATGTAGTATAAGTTATGGCTGATTTTGTTGATAGGAATGTTATACAAAAGATTTGTCCCATTTGGTCCAGTATAGAATATGTTATCTTGGGGAGATAGGCCAATGTCTCTGCTGAGTAACCATTTGAAATGGAATCCGTTCAATGATGGAAGAAACAAATTTGATTAGTCATTGAAGAAGCCAGGAACTGAAAATATAGAACACCCTTTGCAATTCTATTAAGGTGGCAAGAAGAAGCAGTCATGGCCATGCCTATTCAAACAATAATTGGAAAATATGTCAATGAGAACAAAGAATAGAGCATTAGGCCTTGCATAAAAGACACAGTCTACCCATCAAGAAATAAAGTACGAAGGCAAAAGCCTGTTATGCCATGGGACAATAGATAACTTAGAGGTCTCTTTTCCTCCCTGAAAAACCCCAGACAAATGGGAGAGAATGACTATAGGAGGCAAATACAATCTCTTAATGTACACCAGTTGCCCAGCATGCCTTAGGGTCTCCTCTGTAGTGAGTCTTTCTTTGAACTGCCATCTCCCAAATAATGACCCAGAGAAGACTTAATTATGAAAGCTTGGCCTTAGCTTAGGCTTGTCCCACTAGTTCTTATGACTTAAATTAGCCTTCTTTTACTAATCTATATTTTACTATGTGGCTTTGTACCTTCCTTTCATTTTGTATGTCTGACTCCCTCCATGTCTTGTTGGCATCTCCTCTGCACCTTGATTAACTCCTCCCATCTCCTCTCTCAGCCCAGAAATCCCACCATTATCTCCTGAATAGCTATTGGCTGTTCATCTCTTTATTAAACCAATCACAGCAACACATTTTCACACAATGGTAATAAAGCATATTCATAGCACACAGAGAGGAATTCCACATCATCTCTTTTCTGTCTAAATAAAAAGGAAGGTTTAACTTTAATACAGTAAAATTACATATATGAAACAATCATCAAGCAAGCATCATAGTTACAATATTTAGTTCATTTACATTGGGCAAATTAAGGAAAATACTATATCATTTGTCCTATTCTTGTGAGTCTAAAGTTTTATATATAATTTATCTTTTATCATAACTAAGGAAAACTATAAATATAACTATCTGCTTCAACTCTATCAAAGACACCAGAAGAATATAACATTACCTAAGTAAACAGGAAGTACACTGTAAGCAACTTCCAAAGTTCTAGAATTGACAGAGACATCTCACTGCCTAGACAGTCTCCCAAAGTTTTTCTGTCACGTTGGGGCATCCATCTTCATCCTACAGGCCCAGTACATAGTATATGGCAGACTTTTCCATGAAGTAGGAAATTTCAAAGACCATTTCACCTACATTGGAAGTTTGTCAGTCACTTTATGCTTTGTCCTGCAGAATGTCTGGTAGATTTTTTCATGAAGCAAGAACCCTGAAGGACTGTCTCTTCTTCTTTAGGCAAGTTCAGCAGTCATTTTTCTGTGGGTCCTGCATGTCCAGTTCATACAGCATACCATCAAGCAGGCCAGGCAAGATCAGTTTCTTGCCCAAAATGGCTAACAAACTCCATAAGGAGCCCCTTCAGTGCCCATCATCCTCTTGAAGTAGATTGGTACTGCAAGAAGAAGACATGTCTCACTGTTGAGAAAAGCCTAAGTTCTTAAAACATTTTAAATGCCATATTGAAAGGTTTGAAGATTATCTATCTAACTGAAATATATCTCTATATATCAAGAAAACCTAACATGACTACAACTTTGACTATTATAAATGACTATTAATCTAATTTTAATTATATATTACATTTTAAATGTGCTGTATAAACATAATACCTTAAACAAGTATAGAAATATGTATACACAGTATAACAAAATCAAATTTAAATATGTATCAATAGATCAAGATCCAAACCAATGCAAAGTATTCATCTCTATATCATATACCCCTTATTTCTTTTTAGAAAGAGATTAACTGAGACCATTTAACTGGTCACAGCAAGAAAAGTAACAAAATATTCTGTAGCCCCACATATGTCTTTTAGATTTCATGTTGACCTAAGAGAGGGAATTAGAGAATAAAGTTAAGATTTGGGGTTCTAAAATTAGTACCTATTGGGTGACAAAAGTCAAATGGCAAAGGAAGAAGCAAAAATAAATCTTAGGTCAGTGACTCCTGAGATCCTATAGAACATATGGGTAGCTGGGCCGTGTTGGCGCATGCCTTTAATCCCAGCACTCGGGAGGCAGAGGCAGGCAGATCTCTGTGAGTTTGAGACCAGCCTGGTC
>PVIU01032173.1:0-13872 GCA_004026605.1 Ondatra zibethicus
CCTCCCTCCCTCCTTTCTTTCTTTCTTTCTTTCTTTCTTTCTTTCTTTCTTTCTTTCTTTCTTTCTTTCTTCAAACAAGGTTCTTAGATAGAATGTCACCCGAGCCGGTAGGACCTACCTTTTCCTCAGGTGTCAAATCTAGGTTTCCTCACTTGAGGTTCTTTTCAGAAACATAAAACATAATGGACTTTGTTTAGACTAGTGCTTCTCAACCGTCCTAATGCTGCAACCCTTTGATACAGGACCTCTCACTGTGGTTACTGTCCCCCAACCATAAAATTATTTTTGTTGCTACTTCATAACTGCAATTTTGCTGCTGTTAGGAATCATAAGGTAAATACCTAATATATGAAGGAGATCTGATATGTGAAGCCCGTGAAAGGGTTGTGACCCACCGGCTGAGAACCATTGGTTTAGACTGTGCCTCTGAACGTAGCTGTGGGGGGCTCATTGTGCTTCATTCACGCCACCACTGCCTCACGGCACACCCTTCTGACCAGTACCAACTTCAGCGCTCTAGGCTGTGCTCTGAGTGGGGCTGTGGGGAGAAGGCACCGAACTTCAGTTTGTAGCAGGATGACGATAGCTTCCTTGAGTCTCATGCTGGCCTGACAGAACAAGGCCGAAGACCTAGTCACTTTTTTGCTAGAACGTGGGGCCATTGTCGTCAAAGACTGATCTGCCCAGCAAAGAAAGTACGAGGCCCGACGGAGGGAAGTGTGTGTGGCCTCTGGTCTCTTCCCAGCTGTCAGTTGAGACGTGGTTAACAGCAGGGAAAGTCAACACAGTTGAAATGCAGGGCTAACACTGGTGTGTCACAGGACATAGCACCCCTGCCCCATCAGCCTTTGTAACATAGTAGCCTCGTTTGCATAGCAGAGTCTACCTGAGCCAGGGAAAGTTCAGTCAGATGGACTGCATAACAAGGGAACAGGTGTGGCTCAATTCTACTTTCTTGCCTGGTGGGTGTGCTTCCATCTCCTGCTCTCAGCTCCCACGCTCTCTCTCTGCACGTTCCCACTTGGTCCCATGTTCTCAGGTAGGTGACGAGCATACAGTGAGGGCCCACAGACTGTCAGCTCATTCCCCTGCCCCCCCCCGCCCACGAAGGTCAAGTTATCAATTTCCCAGGTCCCTGCTGTCTGTTGTTTTTGAACAAAGTTCTGTGTTTGTCAGCTCAGCCTTTCTCTAGACTGGGAACAGCTTAAATGGCCAAGTTTGGCTCTGTTATGGTGAGCATATTCTAGTCACACCTCCCTGCTTGGCGCGGCTGCCCTCGGTAATGCCCACAGTTCTCAGCCTGCATTTAGGCCACTGGGCCAGGCTCTGGTGTGCTTGATGAGATGCACCCGGCCTCCAAGTCGCAGGGACTTCCTTCCTTTTGAAGGCCAGTCTCCTTCTCTGTTTAGCCTGGGCTGAACCTTGTTGGCTCTGCTCCCAGGAGCCTGTAGTTCACCCTCTCGGGTCCCCACTGCTGTCCCTCTACATGGAAACACTTGAAATAGAGGGACTTTTGAGTCGTTAGGTGGGGAACATGTTTCATCTTATCTGCATGTCTTACCTACTTACATTCTCTCTCTCTGTCTCTCTCCAAGGTCTTATTATGTAGCCCTGGCAAGCCTGGACCTTGCCATATAAACCAGGCTGGCCTGGAGCTCACAGAAATCTACTAGCTTCTGCCTCCCAAGTGCTGCTGGGATTAAAGGCCTGAACCACCGTGCCTAGCTTCTCTCTCTCTCTCTCTCTCTCTCTCTCTCTCTCTCTCTCTCTCTCTCTCTCTGGATCTAGAGATGACATTCAGGCCCCATGAATGCTAGGCAAGCACTGTGCCACTGGTCCATACCCCTAGTCCCTAATTACTTTTGACTAAGGATGTGCTTCAAATTTAAGAAGTTCTAGGAATCTGGGTTTTTCTGTAATGGCACATGTTGTGTGGGATGGCAGTGTGAGGATTCCATGCTGCCATGACAAGGCATGGAGGCCCCTGTGTTCGTCCTCTATTCTAGAGAAGTCTTTAAAATTTATTTCAAAATCTTTTTACTCATGTGTATTTATGTATGTATAGCTGACTCTTACCTGTGGGTGCCAGCCCCGCCCCATAGCCTACAAGAGGGCATCGGATTCCTTGGAGCTGGAGTTGTAGAAGGTTGTAAGTGGCCTGACATGGGCGCTGGGAACTGAGCTTGGGTCCTCTGGAAGAGCTGAAGGAGCTCTTAACTGCTGAACCATCTCTCTAGCCCTCCAGTGTATTAAAAAAATAACTATTAGTTCTTTAACAAATGCATGCATGGGTAACATTCATTCTGGCCACTGCCTTCCCTCATCTTCTTATACCTTCCTCCCACCCTTATCAACTCCCCCCCCCCGCCCAGTCTCTTTCCAAGGTTCATGATTTTTGGATTTGTTTTGTGGCTCCATTTAGTTTAACCAGGGCCATTTGCATGGCCATTAGATTGGGACTATTTGCTGGAGCCTGGTGGGGTCACCAGTGGATACACGACTGCTGTCAATGACTTCTCTTTTCCGTCATTTGCACGAGCATGTCATTCAGTATGGAGGGATGGACCCCCCCAGCCCATCTTCCATTCCTGCTTGACTACTAATGTCCCATTATTCATAGCTGGCGCAGGCGCTCATAGCTGTTGAGTGTGTGATTTCAGTGGCTGTGTATTGTCCAGAAGAAGACATTTGGCAGTGTTTCTCCCTATCTTTGATGTCTTTCACAGTCTGCTGAGCCTTAGCAGGGCTGGATTACATGTCTTATTTGGGGCTGAGCGTTCAGCTGTCACTTATTCTCAGCACCTTGTGTAGGCTCGAGTCACCACAGCTCACCAGAAAGGGTCCACCCTGATTAAGGCTGGGAGTGGTAGTTGCCTATAGGTATAAACACATATGTGCAGAAGATGTTTTGATGCTATGACAAGCTAAACAATAGGAATTAGTCCCCCTGTCCATTTTCCTCCTATGAGTGGACCTCAAATCCAATCAAAGAGTGTTTGGTGTCTAGGAACTTTTGAACATTTGAGAGGAGAGCTGGGAAGGGAAACGGGCAGGGTCTTGAGTCACAGACATGAACTTCTGCTGGACCCTCAGGAAGCAATGCTGTGCCTTGACTCCTGCATCTCTCTGTTTAGTTATTAAGTCATCTAGACCTTGGCCTTCCTGGAGGCCAAGTGCCCTCCCATCTCTTCATCCAAACTGCTTTCCTGCCCTAAGTTTCTATGGTGTTTCCTGTCTTCTCTGGAAAGCTACCATTCAACACCAAGACACTCTGCATTCCTTTTTCAATTAAGAATTCCAGGCAGCAGACCTTCAGGAGTTGGGCTGAGCAGTGGGGGGGGGGGTGCCTACACCAGGATGATTGACAGATGCTCTGGTAACTAAGAGACCTGGGTATTTCTTAGCCAGGCTTCACCAAATGTGTAAAGAGTTTCTCTTTGTGGGTGTGAGTGTGGATCAAGAAATAACCATCTAGGGACCAGGATCTAACTCTAATGCAGGAGCTGACTTTATAGAGCCCATTCTCTATGTAGAGATACTTTGCTCAACCTAGGAATGGGGGGCAGGGTGAGGATATTGGTCCTGCTTCAATGAGGGGATGGGACAGCCTTAGTTGACTTCCCAGGGGAGGCCTTAACCTCTGTGAGGAGCAGATGGGAGGTGGAGTAGAAGGAAGGGGGGAGCGGGAGGAAAGGAGGGAAAGGTCCTGGGATTGGTATGTAAAAAAAAAACAAAAAACAAACGTCTAAATTCTAATCTTTCATGAGCTAGATGGAAGAGAGCCCTGGAAGCCTCCTGTCAGGAACTGGTGATCACTATGACCCCTAACCCTGAGGCAGATAGACCTCCTTACTAATAATCAAACACTTCCCACTCCCAATTAAATACTTAGTTCCCAGTAGGAGATTTAAAAATGTATTGGTCAAATTAGACAGTCCACCCTCCCCAATTTGTAACTTCAGGGGACAGAATTACCGTCTTCGTATGTGCTCAGAGCAGTTAAGGGGTTGGGGACAGCTCCGTGGTTAAGAGCACTTGCTGTGCTAGCATGGAGACCTGAATTCTAACCTCTGGTACCCACGTAAAAAGTTAGGTGTGGGATGCATGTGACTCCTGTAACCCTAGTACTGTGGGAGGTGGAAACGGTAGGCTGGGACTTGTAAAGCGGGTTTTAGTGGGAGACCCTGTCACTAGGGAAGAAGGGGGGAAGCGATGGAACTGGACACCCAATCCACTTCTTTGATCCCCACATGTATACACGGGCGTGTGTACCCCCTGCCACACACGCTCACACCCCAAAGGCGACTGAGAGCTGTAAGTCTTTAAGGAAGGCCTCTGGTGTCTGCCACTGTTGAGCGGTGACTTTATTGCTTGCAGGTTGTGGTTCTCCACCCTAGAACATGAGCTCCAAAAGGTCTTCTCTTCTTGTGCCAGACAATGCTCAGACATCTCCATGAATGCTGAGTGAGTAAGCTTCAGGCCAGATCCCAGACAAGATGGTCCATTTGTGAGCCTCAGCAGAAAGACAGGCCAAGTACAGGCGCCGGCGACTCTCTAGCTTCCCCTTCTGTCTTCTTGAGTGTGCTGACCTTGGTGAGACACACTTAACTTCAAATGTTGGCTTCCCGTAAAAGCCTGCACGTCTCCAGCCATGTCTTCTTAGTCGGAGTTCAGCAAGTGTGGACTCCAGTCTCCTGGCATGTCTCGTTAGGGTGTGCCGGCCAGCCTCCATCACAGAGAGAGGACATATTGTCGCCTTAAGACTAAGTGGTGTTTTCAAGGAGACCGGCTTTACACACACTACATTGGAGACTCGGCTCGCAACAGGGATTTGCTCTTGGGATGGATGACAGGCCAGAGTTGTACCCTTGAAACTGTGCTTCGTCCCTAACATATTCAGGGTCCTTCCTGCTGGTGGCAGGTGTGCAGAGGACAAGCTCTTGGTGTCCGAGTTCAGCTAGCTTGCAGGGACACAGCCACTGGGCCCCTCATTAGTGCGGCCTGGCTTGGCTACCAGAGCAGATGGCACCTGCTGCTCTTTTGTTCCAGGCCAATTAGTGCTCTCTCTCCTCCAGGGCTCTGGCCTGGCATGCACTCACATCCATATCTCATCCTGGTCGTCACACATTTGCTTTTCCTCCAGAACACGCACTGGCGGGACCCATTTGCGAATGAAAAGGATGAGGGGTGGGTGCTGGGCTCCAGTCCTATATAAGCACTGGCTGCCTTCTTTGAGGTCATAGGGACAGCTCTTCAATGAGTATGCACACAGACGCCTTCCATGCCCCAGGACACCTCATTGTTTGAACGCTGTAATTGGGTCTACCAGTGATCTCAAGACCATGGAGAAAATTCCGGGTTGTCATTAGTGTATTTCCTTGTCATTTCACACCCAGGTCTGGCACCTGTTGATATTGGGAACAAACTCTTCTCTTAGACTATGGCGGTGTGTGTGGAGGGGAATAGGCCCCAGTTCAAGAGTCTTCCAATAGACCATCTGCAAAAGGCCAGGGAGAGAAGTTACATGTGTGAGGTCCTTTCCAATCGAGGCTGACTTAAGATCTGATAATGGCAGAGGGAGTGACCAATAAGAAATAAAAAGGATATGTGCTGGGTGGTGGTGCACACATCTTTAATCCCAGCAGTCAGGAGGCAGAGGGAGGTGGATCTCAGTGAGTTCAAGACCAGCCTGGTCTATAGAGTGAGTTCTAGGATAGCCAGGGCTACACAGAGAAACTCTGTCTCAGAAAACCAAAAAAAAAAAAAAAAAAAGATTTTGAGGTAACTGTAAATTAGCAGAAGAGACCAAATGGAAGATGGATTGGAGTTGCTGGTCCTAATTAATTGGTGACAGGACAGGAGAATTTCTGTTTCCTTAGGGGCAGCAGAAGACATTTCTGTTTCCTGGGGTGCATGCAGGAGAGTCACATGCTTGGGGTGAGAGGAACCTGCATGACTTCTCATTGACTTTCTGCTCAGCTGATGTTTATTGAAAAGCCATCAGGTAGATGTAAGGTTATCGGAACTGTGATCTGAGTTTTGACCCAGGTGGCATTCAAAATGTCAACCTATTTTGGGACTTCTCTCATCTCTGTTAAAGCTTAAGGTTAATAAGGTTAGAAATTCTGATTGGGCTTATTTTAGACTATCATTGAATATCATTGCCCTTCCTCATATGATTTTCCCCTTTCTAGGCAAGTTTTCTGCTAATAGGCTACTACACCCTAGTCTTAAATACTTAGATGCACATGCATGTATTCAAGATAAGGTCTTTGTTGGCTTGCCCAGGCTGACCTCAAACTCGCAATTTCCTGTCTCCATCTCTTGAGTAGCTACCATTGGGTTTGGCTCCCTCTCTTGTCTTTTAAGTTTTTTTCTTTGCTCTTGTGGAGCTGAAATAATTTTTTTTTGAGACAGGGCTTCTCTGTGTATCGCTCACTCTGTAGATCAGGCTGGCTTTGAACTCACAGAAATCTGCCTGCCTCTGCCTCCCTGAGTGCTGGGATTAAAGGCGTGCACCGCAATTGCCCAGCTGAGCTGAAATAATTTTTTGATACCTTAACTGATGGCTGCTGTTTGTGATACCCCAGAGAAGGGTTTCTTTTGATGTCCTCTCTGTGTGTGCATCTGTGTGTAGGTGCATGTGTAGTCGTATGCATGTGTGTGTACAGAAGAGAGGTCAGTGTCTGGTGTCTTTCTCAATCACTCCCCACCTTAATTTTTGGTGCAGGGTCTCTTACTTGCCCTGGAGCTCACTGATTCAGCAAGATTATCTCACAACTGAGGCTCAGAGACCTTCCTGTCTCCACCTCCCTAGCACTAGGAACAGAGGCATGAACCACCATGTCTAGCTTTTTACAGGAGTACTAGAGGAATTGAACACAGTTCCTCACACTCACACTGCAAGCACTTTGCCAACTGAGCCCTCTTGTCAGCCCTTCATCGTTCTTACTGTTGAACCAGTCCCCCCCCCCCCGTACCTATATCACATGATTCCATGTCCTAAGGTGGCAGAGTGACTGTTGTCATCTTGACACCTGTACATTTGACAGTTATACATTTTGGAGATGTGACATACATCCCTGCCCCTGCTCCTTGATACCTGGAAGGAATGGGGCAAGCAGAAGTAGCAGACCCTTGGAACAGGGGATGATGTCTCCTAAGTTTCCTGTTTCATGACTTAGGGTGTGATGAAGGACTCACATGGGGAGGCCAAAATCAGAAAATCCAATCTGGCTGGTTTGAAGAACCAGTGACCAAGTTTGGGGGCAATCACAACAAAATGAGTAAGGCCTCCTAAAGATGAAAGATTCAGGAATGGGGGGGCCCTCAGAGTTCATAGATAATCTTTATCCAAAGCTATGTCTGACCCTGGAGCCCTTGTACATTATGAGTACTCCGAGCTCATTTGAGCTGTCCAGCTAATAAGCAACAGCTGGAATTTCTGGAGAAACATACCCAAACTTAGCGTCTCTACGGTGTAACTATCTACAATGTCTAGATTACAGACTGATGTTATTTGACATAAAAATAAAAAAGAAAATGAGACACAAACAGAGGAAAAGCAAACCGTGCTGCTGGAGTGTGTGACTTAGTGGTAGAGCACTTGCCTTGCATGCTTGAAGCCCTGGGTTCAAACCTAGTCCTGAAAAGGATATTAAAGCATAACAATCAATGGGAACTAATATGAGACTGAGATTATAAAGGAGTCAAAATAATTATAAAAATTGAAGAAATGTATCAGCTGTGATTTAGATGTGGGGGTGTACCTGTAGGGTTCTGATGTTGGGGGAGGTAAGAGCTTTGGTCTCCTGCGTAGCAGTGATGAGAAGTGTTGGGGTCTTCAAGAGGTGGAGCCTAGTGGGAAGTCATAGGTCATTGGAGTACAGCTGTTAGAAGAGACTGAAGTAGTTCTCATAGGACCCTGGTTAGCTCTCACTAGAAGATAGCTACAAAATAACAAGCTTGGTGCCTTCTTATGTGATCATGTGACCTCTCCCACAGACGTACTGAAACCCTTCTGTCATGCTCGCTACTTGCCATGAGGTTATCACCAAGGCCAGATCAAGGAGATCACCTGATCTTGCACCTTAGTTCTTCAAAACATGAATTAAACCAGCCTCTTTCCATCCTCCCAGCCTGGTATATTTTGTCATAGTAACAGAAAATGCTGACACAATGGATAGAAACAGGAGCAAGGTAGGAACTGTCAAGGAATAAAGTTGGAATTCTAGTACTGAACTACAGAATACCTGAAATATTTTTTTTTTAAAATCTGGATGGCTTGCTAGAAAATTCAAGATGATGGAAAGAAAATAGCCAGGAAACTGAAAGGTAGGCCAATGGAGCTTATCTGATCCAAAGAACAGGATAAAAAAAGAAACAAAAAAAAATTAACTGAGCCTCAGGGCCTTGTGTGACGATAGCAGGCCTTCTAGGTGAAATTGGAGTTGAAGGAGAGGAGGAAGAAAGTGGGTTGGAAAATTATTGTGGAAGAAATGAAGACTGCAAGCTTTTCCGCTTGGTGAAAGGTGTGTTTGCTGTGTGGCCTGGCACACACATTCCTAGATGTTTGTTTAGGAGAAGAGAAAAAAAAGCCCACCCAAAGATTTCTAACGTGTTCACAGCCTTGTTTGCATAGCACCAAAAGAAGCCAAGCACTTTTTAACTGGTAAACGGTAAAACACACACATACACACACATGCATATATACACATATGCGCATGCATGCACACACACATTTATGACATAGGACTTATTGGGGGGAGGAAGGACACTACTTGAATATGCCATAATAGATCCATTGTTTTGTATGGTAACTGAAAAAAATAAGCAGGAAAAAATACCTTCCTTGGTCTGGGGTGTGGCTCGGTGGTAGAACTCCTGATTTGGTGGTGTGCATAAGGCCTTGAATTCACCCCTAAGCACCTTAAAACAACAAAACAGATGAATGTATAAATGGGTAGGTGGGATGTAGATGGATAGATGGACAGATGAATGGGTGGGTAAGTGAATGTAGGAATGATGAATGAACGGCAGACATGAATGACGGTATGGGTAGAAGAATGAATGAATGTATAGCGGGTAAATGAATGGGTGGATAGGAAGACAGATAAGGATGGATGAATGAGTGGATGAATGGGTGGTTGGATAGACAGATGACTGGATAGATGAATGTGTAGATACATGCGTGGGTGGATACATGGATGGATGCATCCATGCTTGAACCAGCTGTGAATCAGATGCTTTGCCACTTTAGACCTTTTCATTTTCCAGAATAGAGGGAAACCCTTATGCAGGAAAATTTCTAAATAAGAGTTTGGGGGAGAGAGAGAGAGCAAGAGAGCGAGAGAGAGAGAGAGAGAGAAAGAGAGAAAGAGAGAGAGAGAGAGCGCTTAAGAGATGGCTGTGTAAGTTGGAAGAAGAGAGGTGACCACTGGTGGCCAGACTGGCCACAGGGAGTCATGAACAAGGGTTAAAGAAGTATCTCCTGAAATGTCTTGAATGGCCAGACTTGACGTTTGGATCCCAGCTTACTTGGCCTTCAGTGTGTCAGAGTAATCTTTTCTTGATTGAATACCTTAGCATAGGTACACAGAGGGGGCAGAAGATCCCAACCCCACCCTTTGATATTATATGCATTTTAGGTTTGAATACAAAGTCATGGATTTTGTTCTGTCTTCATATCTATGTCATTATACTTATCCATTCTCCTCCCCTAAGGCCCTCTGTGACCCTTACCCACCTACAGCTGCTAAGCCCCATCCTTGAAACTGTACCAGTGAGTGGAGTCTGGTTACATGAGGTCTGGCCTTTTGTCTGAGCTATGGGCATCTCTCCTTAAATTCTCCTCTAGGTGAACCTGAGGATTTTTTAGATCTTAGGTTCTCCAGGCAGCTCATTTTGGGCCTGACCTTTGTAGGTCAGCCATGCAGGATCCCTGGCTATCTAATTGTTATAGTCCCTTTGATGGACAGCCCAGTGCAGTCCTTCCTGCAAGGTGTTGCTCCCATCTCAGCAGGAAAAGTACCAGGGCTGGGAATAAATTACCACTGATTGCTTTTGTGGCTGCCACCTGTGCCCTGGGGGCCAGGGTAGCCTGAAGGGTGTTGGACTTACAGGTGCCCTCCACGCCCTCCTGGGAAACCCTCCTGATATCCAGCATGCACAGGGCATGACCCCAGAACCGCAATCTCATTAGTAGTTTCTTTTCCTTGGAGAGCCACCTAGACTGTTAAGTATTAGAAAAAAATCTGCACTCACGGAGGTTGCTCCCTGTCCAACCTCAGAGGGCAAAGCAGGCTTTCCACAGGTTTCCGCTCCATGTGGCGGCAGCCATTCCCCATCCCTATGTATTCCTGAATGTCCCCCCATCTGCATATGCACCTGGAAGAGACCCAAGGACACTGATCTCTTAATATAATGACAGTCATACACAAGTGTGCTGAGAGTGTCCTCCGTGTGGCTCTGGAGTTGGACATGTCACGGAGTGGTGATGTCACTACCTCTGCCAGGGCCTTGCTAGGCATTGGACATGAGGATTGCTCATCACTGCTATACTGAGCATGCAGGGCTGTCTCAGTGGTCAGAACCAGGTGATTGATTCTGTCATCCATGCCTCTGTCAGTGTGTGTGGGGGGAGTGTCAGAGTTCTCTTTACCCAGAGATCTGAGGCTCTAGATATAGAAGGGACTACTCATGGGCATTATGTATGTGGAAAGGTTGACCCTCTCTGGTGGCCTACAAGGAGCCAGCTCATGGTAGTAGAGTTGGAGGGCCATAGGAGAAGATATCCCTTATTCTTTTGTCTTTGGGATTTGTGCACGTGTGCATGCGTGTGCTCGTGCACTTGTGTGCACATGAGTGAGGGCATCCTCAGGTATTATTCCTCAGTACTCTCCCTGTTGGGGTATTTGCTGGCTGGTGAACCCCAGGGATCCTCGTGTGGCTGTCTTCCCAGTACTGGGGTCACAGGTGTGTGCCACAGTGCCTGGCTCTCAAACTCAGGGCCTGCATGCATGGCATGCCCCTCCCCAGATTTGCCATCTGCCCAGCACTTAGAGATTTTTGGAAATACAGCCTTTATTTAACATGACAGTGGGAGCAGAAGTTCCCTGCTCTCAGCTGAAGCCATGGACGTCTCCCCTGCCCGTTTAGGAGAGTTAATGAGATTAGAGGCTCCATCTCCCATGCCCTTGTCCTGAGTCTGTCATGTTAGCTCTCCCATCAGTCAGTGGCCTGGGCTTGCCTTTTTCTCTGAGGAGAATCTAAATAGAAATAAAAAAAAAATAGAATCCACTGGGAAACTCACTACTTTATACAACAGAGGCTTTCTGCCAGATCAGTAGTGTGAGAGAAAGAGAGAAAGAGGAAGGACACTTGAGGAAGTTGTATTAGGAACCCGGAGTAAGAGGACCTCAGCCGTCATTTCCTGGAAGGGTTTGGGATGTTGTCAGATAGTGATGGAGGGGAAAAAAAATAATTGTGGCAATTGTCTTAGCTGTCTCCGGGCTTGTCACGGTGATGCTGATAAAATCAAATAAGCTGGAAGTGAGGTGACTTGTTAGTGTGGGAAACAGCCTGGTGCTGGCAGCCGAGGAGGTGAAGGTGTCCAAAGTGCTCCCTCATTACTGGGATCGATTGTCTCCAGCGCTGGGAAAGCATTGGTAAGCAAAAACAATGTCTCAGTGATGGACACTAGCATCCTTCTCCCGCACTGGGGCCAGGGAGTAGCCACTGGCTGTCTGTCTGCAGCAGATCTGGGAGGCAGATAGAGAATTTGGGGAATGTTTGTGCCTGAAAAATGGTTTTAAGTTTTAAACAAAAGATGGGCAAACCTGATAAGAGGGATGAGGATGGTGCCTCCTTCTTTAAAGGAAAACATTTAAGTAAAATATGTCTTTTTCTTCTCCCTCTTCCCCTTTACTCCTCCCCTTCCTCCCTCTGTCTGTCCCTCCCTCTCCTCCACATTCTCCCTGTCTCTGTCTCTGTCTCTCTCTCTCTCTGATAGGTTATCACTCTTCTGCCCTACCTGTCCTGAAACTCACTCTGTAGCCCAGGCTGTCCTGAAACTCACTCTGTAGCCCAGGCTGGTCTCAACTTCTTAGCAGTCTTTTTATCCCAACCTTCTAAGTTATGGGATGACGGGTGTGAGCCATCTTAAAGTGGTTCAATGATTTTTTTGGCCTATTTATAAAGTTCTGGAATCATCACCATTATATGATTTGGGGGCATTTTTATTATCTGCCCAAAGGAAACTCCACCCATTAGCAGCCAATTCCCACTCCCCACTGCCCTGACCTTTGGCAACTACTCCCCTGATTCTTGCCTGTGTGGATCTACCTGCTGTGGACGCATCAAACATCAGACTCATGCTGTATGTGGCCTTTTGTATGGCAGCTGGAGCCCATTCTGTAACACATACCCCAGTTCAGCCTTGCTCAGCAAACCGCCCCTCGCCTGTTAACCCACGGCGGAGCTCTTTGTTCCCAGCACCTGAGACATAGACCCTGGGGACTCAGCACGCGTTCCTCTGAGGCCCACAGGCTGCTGGTTACTCACTGAGTCATTGGTTTGTCTGATACATATTTAAAGAGCATTCACCGTGTCTCGGGGAATGTTCTGGGGACACATTAGTAGGAAAAACAGGCAAAACCCGAAACAAAATGAAAACTCCTGCTTTCGTGGCACTTATGTGCCTCTGAGTATATGTCTGTCTGTGATAATCAGCATCATAAATAAGAGCATGTAAGAAACGACAACCATGAAGCGGCTGGATCCGGGGAAGGGCAAGAGAGCTGCAGGGGATGAGAGCTGGGCTGTGGTGGGACCTCATCGAGCAGGCGGCATCAAACAAAGGCTGCTCTTTATACACAGCACCTCCTGTTCATGTGGATGCTTAGGGCACATTTTTCCATGATTTTTTTTGTCTTGAAATAGTTTTACTCATTTATTCAACAAGTGTTAGTTAGTGATATGCTTGGCTCCCAACTGTATTTTAGGTCTTGGCTCAAATGCCAGCTCCTTGGAGGTCTTCCCTTCCAAACCTACCTTTGGTTTTCCTATTGTTATTCATAGTTTATATTAAAGTTGAAACGACTGTAAGTTGTCATCTCTCCATCTTGAAAAGTTGAAAAAAATAATTTTCTGAACATTGCGCACTTGCAGGTGCTGCATCTTGATTATATCTACCCGTCAGCGCCCCCCCCCAACGTTCCCCAGGGCCCCTATCGCATTTACCTCTGCTCTTCACTATGGGTGTGATGCTACCCAACTGCTTTGAGTTTCCTACTGTGACTTCCCCACAGTGAGGGACTGGAACCTGGAATCGTGAACTGATTAAACCATTTTCCCAGGGTGTTTTTTTTCTCATCACAGAAAGAGAAATGAAACTAGGATTCTGCCTGAGTTTGCCATTTTGATGGTTGTCAGAGCTGTGGCGCTGAAGCTGCTCGTCTTCTCAGGGATGTCAGGTGGGGGTGGAGGTCCAGCCCCACACTGTGTCCGCTGTAGGTCACCACAGATCCCATCCTGCTGTGCCCTCCATAACGACCACCTGGGTCACCGCAGATCCCATCCTGCAGTGCCCTCCATAACGACCACCTGGGTCACCACAGATCCCATCCTGCCGTGCTCTCCATAGCAACCACCTGGATCATCACAGATCCCATCCTGCCGTGCTCTCCATAGCAACCACCTGATCACTGCAGATCCCATCCTGCCGTGCTCTCCATAGCAACCACCTGATCATCACAGATCCCATCCTGCCGTGCTCTCCATAACAACCACCTGATCACCGCAGATCCCATCCTGCCGTGCTCTCCATAGCAACCACCTGATCATCACAGATCCCATCCTGCCGTGCTCTCCATA
>PVIU01032174.1:0-13872 GCA_004026605.1 Ondatra zibethicus
TGTCCTCCCCTCCCTCTTCTGCCCTCCCCTCCATCCCCCTCACTTCTGCTTGCCAGCACCTCCCCTTGCCTGCACCTCCACTCATCCTCCCCTCCCCTCCTCACCTCCATTCACAGACCCTAGAGCTCCTGTCCTAACTAGAAGCATCATCCTCCATTTCTACCTCAAAGGGCTTCCTCATTGCTCATCTTCCTCCACACTGAGTAAACTGCACCACCCCGTCAGCCGCTCACTCTCGAAACTGGAAGAGGGCATCAGTACAGAGCTTTTCCTTCACTAACAAAGCCCGTAAAACCTACTGTGTCCATTTCACCTGTCTGCCTCCATCCCACCCCAGACTTTCCGTCTCCGTTGTCACCATCTCCCTGGATGTCTGCATCAGCATGAGAGCCCTGGGGCAATCCATCCCCAAGGCAAGCAAAGAACTGCAATAAATAAAAATCTAATCATGTAGCTTCCCAAGCTCCCACCTTAACTCTTCAATGGATTTTCCCATGCGCTTCAGATGAATCGATTCTCCCCCAAGGCCCAGTGGCCTGTCCAGCATATCCACACTGTATATGCTACCTCCCTGTTAATTAATTAGCAGTCACGACTGCCAGAACTGTTCCATGATGCTCACAATCAAGCAACCCTTACACAGTCACCTAACAGTGTATCATGCCTGTGTCATTTACCACACTTCACGCCACCACATTTCATCTCACATCATCACAACAAAGTTAGCCTGAAGAAGGATGCTTAAAAGAAATCCCACACTAGCTCAGAATTGAAAAATAGACAGCTATTTATTTAGGGGTAGATACACAAATCAGAATCCTTTGCTTGACCGGAGATCAGAAACCAAATCCCACAGCCGGAAAAGAGGTCGGACGTATGCTCTACATAGGCATATATAGTATAAGAGGCCACGCCCCAGTGGGCGGGTAACGACTGGCTGTAAGACTTCCTATAGCACTTCCCCCTTTTGTTTAAGTAAGAATTCTAAGCCTAATACAAAATTATATACAATAAGAACAAATATATTCAATAATTATCCTATCCTAACTAGTTTAAATCTTGTATAATAAATAACTTGGCCAAGTCATGAAAGAAAAGTAAGTGCAACTCTCTAGTTTTCAACCCTATCGAATATCTGAGAAGGGAAATAATATTACTTGAGTAAACAAGAAGTGGAATCAAGCAACTTCCAAAATGTGCAACAAATGACAGAGACAACTGGCTACCTCAGCAATCATCTATAATCTCATGTGCAACTTTGAAGCAACCAACTTTGGCTAAGGCCTAGAATAACTAACAGACCATTTTCAGAGGTGGAAAATTTTTCAAAACCATCTTACCCTAGCTCGGCAAGATTTGACAGTCTTTTTCCTTTTGTCCTGCTTATCCATTTGTGCATACCATGTACCTTGTTAGTGGTTGAGGCATTGGCAGTTCCTTGCCGAAAGGCCAGTTTGCCGAGAAGAAAATAAGCTCCTAGTTTAGTATCTTCGGTGGTCAACATTCTCTCGGGAATAGATCAGTGCTGCCAGGAGCAATCATGTCTCACTTCAACAGAACCCTACATTATTTAAATGCCATATTCTGCAGCTCTTTGAAGTGGTTGAAGATTATCTATGTAGAATATAATCTCTATGTATCTAAAGAACCTGATTAGTCTAATTATAAGTATGATAAACATAGATGACTATTGATCTATAATTCTTAATACCTATATAATTTAAAGTCTAAGACTTCATATTAGAATATTATACAATAAACAACTGTACAACAAATGAGGACAATGACCTCAAAATGTAAACAATGTATAAGTATCTTGATCAGAGGTAGTACATTGTAATATGATAAATATATATCAATATATAAAAATATTTTAAGCAGAGGTAGAAGCATACATGCATATAATATTCAATATAATTTAACTGTGTATCAATATATAAGAATCTATACCAATGTAACTGCCTATATATAATAACTCACAAGTATTCACTCTATTACTCACTATTATTATTAGTGGGAGTAAGCTCACACTAATCTATTATCCCATCCAATTTCCCCCCTTTTTTTTTCAAGGAGATCCCTGAGCCTATATAATTTCCCCCGAACACCCAACCCTCTCCAATTATAATCAACCCCTAAATGATGTCCCTAACCCTGAGGACAAACATTGTTGGGAGAGTGGACATCATCTTCCAGAATTACTTCCAGCTGTCATGGGGCGATGTTCTTTCTATGGGATCCTGTGAAAGTAAGTTCCAATATTACTGTCTGGTATAATTGCAAATAGTCTCTGAGTATTTGGTAGGGTTTTTCTGAGCTTCCTATTTGGAGTTCTGGCCAGGACATTGTAAAATTTCAGCTAACCAAGTTGGAACCATCTTGAGCAGCTGGTACCCAAAACAGGTCTTGTAGTAGCGCTATCAGCATCATGATGTCATATCCACCAGGTGGAGTTGTTGTCGTGGGGCCCCATCTTCTTCCTGAAAACTTCAAAGATTACTGCAGGAAAATCCATTGTTCATTGTGGAAAACATAAACATTATTTATTGACATATACAGACATATATTCAATGAAGGTATGATAGAGACAAAAATAGAAATGAAGAAAATTAAAAATTTTTCTAAATTCTTTTTTCTTTCTGTCCCATATCATGGTTCCTGACATGAGACAGAAACTCTGAATTTTTATTTTAACAACACGCTTGGATATAGAGAGGGACAGAGCCAGTGTCCAACTCCAAAGCCAGCTCTATATGTTCATAGTCTGTTTGGATGCATAACTTCCTAGGCCTGGATGGAGGGGGGAGGGCTTTGGACTTCCCACAGGGCAGGGTACCCTGCCTTCTCTTAGGACTGGAGGGGGAGGGAGAAGGGTAAGTGGAGGAGCAGGAGGGGAATGGGAGGAGGGGAGGAAGTGGAAATTTTTGAATGGAAAAATAAAAAAATTAGCATAAGCTCTTTGCCATGGTTCACTGTCTTTTTTTTTTTTTTATTTTATCAGTAGTGAAAGGCACTATAATCTCTGCTGGGTTTATACCTGCCAACTGACAAAGTCTCAATTTACCTTTTATAATTAATTCAGAGACTTTTTCCACATAAGTTTTTAATATTTTACTTGGTTTATGTGGTAAAAAGATTCACTCTAAGATAATATCATCCCTCTGCATTAAAATTCCTGTAGGAGAAATTCTGGAAGGCAATATGACTAGAATACAATTAAGATTTGGATTCACCCTATCTATATGTGCCTCCTGTACTTTCTCCTCAACAACTGTCAATTCCTTTTCTGCTTCAGCTATTAATTCTCTGGGACTGTTCAAGACTTTATTACCTTCTAATGTTTTGTTTAAATGAATTATAAGATCAGGTGTTATCCCAACAGCCAGTCATAGACTGGAAATGTCTCCTAACAATCTTTGAAAGTCATTAAGAGTCTACAATTGGTCTCTCCTAATTTGTGCCTTCTGTGTCTTAATTTTCTGCAAACCTTTTCTTTTTTAAAGATTTATTTATTTATTATGTATACAGTATTTTTAGTATCCTGCATGTATGCTTGCAGGCCAGAAGAGGGCACCAGATCTCATTACAGATGGCTGTGAGCCACCATGTGGTTGCTGGGAATTGAACTCAGGACCTTTGGAAGAGCAAGCAGCACTCTTAACCACTGACCCATCTCTCCACCCCCTGCAAACCTTTTTTATAACCTAGATAATTGACAGAATCTCCTCTCTATATTTTTTCAGGAGCAATTTGTAAACCCTATTTTGGCAAAACTTTCTTTACTTCTTCAAACATTCTTTCTAAAGTATCCATGTTTGAATCAGATAGCAAAATATCATCTATGTAATGGTAAATTATAGACTTAGCAAACTGCTTGCATATTATTTCCAATGGCTGACTTACAAAGTATTGGCACAGAGTGGGGCTATAGCATTCTTTGTGGGAGGACAGTCCACTGATAGCTCCCAGTAGGCTGAGAATTATTATGAGTAGGCACTCTGAAGGCAAACTTTTCTCTAGCCCTTTCTTGTAAAGGTATAGTGAAGAAACAATCTTTCAAATCAATAACTATAATAGGCCATCCTTTTTGTAATAGAGAAGGCAGAAGAATTCCAGATTTTAGATGGCTCCTGGGTTGAATTACTTTATTGACAGCTCTTAGATATGTCACCATTCTCCATTTACCAGATTTCTTTTTTAAAACAAATACAGGAGAATTCCATGCTCTGGCTGATTCTTCAATATGGTGAGCATCAAGTTTCTCTTGTACCAGCTGTTCTAAAGCCTGCAGCTTATCTTCAGCTAGAGGCTACTGCTTAACCCATATTGGCTTCTCAGTTAACCATTTTAAAGGTAGGGCTGTTGGTTTGCTAGTTGCTTTATGTTCTTGTACAGCCTGAATGGCTTGTGATCTGTGTGTATAGTAGCTTATAGTATCCTTCCCAGAATTATGAGTTCCTGGGACTGCAGGAATGTTAATCTGGGTATTCCATTGCTGCAGCTGGTCACAACCCCATAAATTTACTGCAATATTAGCCACATATGGCCTCAACTTCCCTCTTTGACTTTCTGGCCCAATACAGTCAACCCATCCCATGCTTTGTTTAACTTGAGATATGGTTCTAATTTCTAGTAATTGAACATCTGCCTCTTGAAGAGGCCAATTTGGATGCCAAGATTTTGGAGTAATGATACTCACATTCACACCTGTGTCTATCAATCCAACAATTACAATACCATTTATACACACCCTTAGCCTTGGTCTTTGATCATTTATAGAAGTCTGCCAAAATATACGTTTCCTATTTGCTATTAGAATTTTTGACTTATTATTCATGTTTATGCCATCATCTAGAACAGTATGGTCTTTTACAGAAGGCTCTGTATTTTTTAATTTTCCTGGTGAGACATGTCCTCCACAGTAACTGGGAATGACTGGGCCACTTTTGGCTTGGGGGCCTGCAAGAGGCCCCTCAAGGAGTTTCCCAATGGTATCGGGTTGCCTTGTCTGTCTTTTGTTGATCTGCATTCATTGGTCTAATTTTGGGCTTTGCCACACCTCCTACATATACCTGAAGGCTCAGTCCTCCTATCTGTGCCATTCCCAGGGTAGATATTATTCCTAGGAGTTCCTTGTCTACAATCCCTTCTCAAATGTCCTATTCTACCACAATTAAAACATTTGACACTTTGATGTTTCCTCTTTCCTTTGGAAATTCTTCTCCTACCCAAGATTCAGTGTTATAATCAAATGTCTCAATGCTCATTGTATGCAGGATCCATTCATCCATTGGTGCTGATCTAACCTTTAAAGGCCCAAGTATCATTTTGCACTCGAAGTTGGCATTTTCAAAAGCCATGGATTTAATAAGTACTCATCTAGCATCTGAGTCTGTTACTCCTATTTGTGCAGCCTTACTTAATCTTTGTAAAAAGCCAGTAAATTGTTCTCTCTGTCCCTGTTTAACCCTGGTATATGATTAAATTCCTTTTCTTAGTTCTTGAATCCTGCATTTAAGGCTGCTTTGTGGCAAAGGGACAAGATTTGTTCATCTTAAAGAGCTTGAACCTGTGGGTCAGCATAAGTGCCCTCACTAAGAATTTGATCTTGGGAAGTCTCAAGTCCTTTTGCTTTACCCTGTTATTCCAAAATTTTTGCCTCTTCTCTGAAATAAATTCTAAACATTAATTGAGGCCCATCATCCAGGAATGCTGAAACTAACTGAATTCAATCATGTGGCATTGCTTTAATGCTAGAAGACCATGTCTTTAACATATCCCTAACAAACATGGAATGCAAACCATAGGTTACAACAGCTTGCTTAATTTCTTTTAGATCATTCATTCCTAAAGGTATCCATCTATCTTCTTTGGATCCTTTTAGGCCTTTAGAACTCGATGCTTTGTTAGAGTAGATTACAGGGTAGGAAGCTAAAACTTTGAGTAATTTATATCTGACAGCTACCTGTGATTTTGAATCCTGTCTTTGTACCTTCTTTCCCTGTTCATCAGCTCCAATAAGTTCCTCAATTATTTCAAATCTTTTTATTATTGTCTTTTGTAAAGCCTGAGTCTCCTGGCCTGTATATATTTCTAGTGATTTCATTAAGGCACCTAGCCTCTGGTCCTCATTCTGCACATGTGAATCCAAGGTCTGAAGTTTCTCCTTTAAAGGTAACATCTCATACTTGGACATTGCTTGAATAGCATGCAGATTGCCATCATGGAGAGATACTCTATCTGCTAACTTATCATAACTTTTTAACAAATTTTGATTGCCAAATTCAAAAGAATGAATTCTTTCAGATAATTTCTTAGTATCCTCAGATATAGATTCAATTTTGTCTGTCAAATCAATGTTATCCTATTAACAGTAATAATTTTTTCAGGTAACTTTTGATGGTATTAATCCTGTCAATTAGCTGTTCATTATTAGTCTGTAAAGACTGTAGCATTCCTAAAAGTGCCATATTCTTTGTTAATGATAGAATATGGAGAAGAAAACTGCATCCCAATACCCAATAAATTGAAGTACCACCATAACCATGTAAGCCTCACATAATACAATCCATACCATTAGCAAAAAAGTTACTAAAAGTTTCAATATTAATGTAGTCTGCCATATTAATTAATTAACTGTTATGTGCTCCAGTAAACTGTAATCTTTATTGTCCAGCGATGGCGTGGTTGCAGAGTTGCGACTAGAAGCAGTGCAAACGGTGGCGACAGCAATGGTGTTGGGCTGCTTTAGTTTCTGAGCCGCTTTAGTTTTCTGCCTTGGTACTGGTCAAATACTGAGAAATATGCTTTGATTGACAAATTAAAAGAAATTAAATCAATTCCATACACTGAGCAAGAGAACTCATGGGCAGGGAGCAGAAACTGGAACCTGCATGAGTCGCTGCTTGGCAAGGAACTGTGCCAGGGAAATTTCCATGTTGCCACATGCAGTAAACTCTGCTGTGGCGGGGGTTCTAAAAAACTGCTTAGCTAAAAGCAGGCCAAGCGGGCAGGGTTGGGAGACTGTCTAGGCTGTTAGGCCGTCTACCCGGTAGGCGTGGAGTTTGAATCCACGTGGGCGCCAAATGTAGAAGGACACTTAAAAGAAATCCCACACTAGCTCAGAATTGAGAAATAGATAGTTGTTTATTTAGGGGTAGACTCAAAAATCAGAATCCTCTGCTTGAACAGAGATCAGAAACCGAATCCCACAGCTGGAAAAGGCCGGACACACACTCTACTTCAGCTTATATAGTATAAGAGGGCATCATCATCCAATAGAGCCAAAATAGTACTAATATGTCAGGACCCTCACAAGATTCTGTCCCAGAATTTCTTACAAAGCCTTTTTCCCTCTCCTTTCTTCCCAGTCACCAGTACTAAGAATTCTTCTTTTACTCTAGTCTAATCCATTCCTTAGGCTCCTTACCCCCATTTAGTTTCTAGAACCTATTACTTCTCCAAGAAAGACAAACCTATATGCCTTCTAAGGACTTCACTGCCAATCAACAGGGAAAGAAATCATGGAATACAACAATGACACTGCTGCGGGAGCTCCTTCTGCTCCTTCAGCCAATAGCATTTGAGATACCAGCCCACTGGGGCGTGGTTTCTTTCTCTTTAAAAAAGCAGCAGCAGCCCTTCTCTCGCTTTCTTTTGCTTTGGACTCCTTTCCTGGTAGAGGGCTGTTTTCTAGGACAGTGTTCTGCAAGTTTTTTTCCCCTCAAATAAATAATCGTTTTAATAATAATTCCAAACTGGTGTGGGATTGATTCACTCTTTATTTGGAGCCCAATGTGATAGACTAAATCCATTTAAAAACCTGAGAGGGCTTAAAAAGGAGAGAGAGAGAGAGCAACCGCCATGAAACTGCCAGGTCAGACATGCTGAATCTTTCCTGGTAAGCCATGACCTCGTGGTGACACACAGATTATTAGAAATGGGTTGAATCAAGATGTGAGAATCAGCCAATAAGAGGTTAGAGATAATGGGCCAGGCAGTAATTTAATTAATACAATTTCTTTGTGGTTATTTCGGGGTTTAAGCTAGCTGGGCGGCTGGGAGCCAGGCGACCAGGAAGAAAAGCAGGCCCGCTCTTTTCACTGCAACTTATGTAGAATTTCTAAATGTGGTAGCTTTTAACTGTTCATGGATGGTACCTAGCAGAGGAAGTCAGCAAAAGGAACCCCTTCTCTTCCTGGCAACATGGTCAAGAAAAACTGAATCGCAATGGGATAGATGGGGCTGATAACTCATTTCCTGTACCAAGGTCCAGATACAATACTTCTATTTTACAGATCAAAACTATTCTGACCTCCATGCATGTATACACACATACACCAAAATTAAAATTTAAAAATATACCTCTAAATGATGAGCCAAAAGAAAACAGAAAAGGAAAAAAAAGGAACCTAAAAAAGGTGAGAGTAATCACAATAAATACAGTCCTCTGAACACCTGAAGTGAGAGGGTACTGAAATATGGAGACCATGACCACAGGCTCCTTCAGTACTAACTTGGTCCTCTCAGGCAAAGAATCCCAGAAGGCATGCTTTGCAGATTTCCTAACCCCAAACTGAAAGCAAAGTTGCAGACCTAAATATTTTGATATTTAGGTAAATAGCAAGGTGGCACTGAGTCAGAAGGAAAGGCAAACAGCACTTGGGCACAAAAACCTAGACAGCTAGGCAGGCTGGCATACTCCTGTAAAGTCTCTGCACTTGGGGAGGGGGTGGTAGGGACATCAAGAGTACAAGGCCAGCCTTTGTCACACACTGAGTCTGTGCCAGCCTGGCTTTAACTAGCTAAATAATGTGGTGGGACACACCATTCCATAGGGTGCTGAGTGGCTGAGAAAAGAAACCACAGGCAGAATCCTCTGGAGGAGACAATTCACTCAGGAACAAGCTCATCCAATGCCAAATAGGTGTGGCTCTTCAGCACCTATGTTATTAGTTTGTCTCCACTATCTTAACTCTACCTCCCACTTAGAGACAACAAATAAGGTAAAACCATCAAAATGTCACAAGAAAATTTCAACTTCTTCTTAACATGTTTTTGTCAAAAGTTTGGCTGCAGGATACAGTGGTCATGAGAGTTGGCCTAACAGCCCTACTGCCCATCCATTTCTCTAACCCAACACCACACATTTATTCACAATGCACTGAAGAACTCTGTATTTGATCTACAATGCTCTTTGTTATATAACGCTGCTTAATTTCAGCCTGTAGCTAACATTAAAAACCATGATGGGGGGGCTGGAGAGATGGCTCAGTGGTTAAGAGCATTGCCTGCTCTTCCAAAGGTCCTGAGTTCAATTCCTGGCAACCACATGGTGGCTCACAACCATCTGTAATGAGGTCTGATGCCTGCAGGCAAACACACAGACAGAATATTGTATACATAATAAATAAATAAATATTTAAAAAAAAAACCATGATGGGAAACAGAACACACAAAATTCACTAGCAGTCATTGTGGGGACATCACCACTTACTGCTCCTTGTGGAAAGAACCACAAGAGCAATTCTCCTCTGATAGTGCCAAGCAAAACTGGGTTTCTCCCGAATCCATGGCTTGTTTTACCTCATGGGTAATACGAACCTCAGATCCATAGGGCTGCTTTTCCTTTTGTCTACCAGGAAGCTACAGCCAACTAAACACTAGACTTAGGGTCTCAGCCCCTTTCTAACATGAACTTGACTAGTGACTGCCTCTCGCCCACTACTATCTTGTTCCTGTTTCTCAGCCCTACTCTCGTACCCAGTTTTCTATCTGCTGTGCTAAATACACTCCAGGAAGGTAGTCTACTGTAGAGAAGAACAATGACAGATGGGAGGGAGAGGAAGGCTAGGTTCTCTCCCTCTCCAGATGATGAGACGTGAGCTTCCCAGGGAGCAGATCCAGACCTGTCCTTGTCTTCCAGAGCCAGAGTCAACTCCAGGTCTTGCTCCTGTATCTTCTTCAATGCAGAGAGCTTGCTTTCTAAGCTGAGGAGAAACGCTTTCTCTGCTTCCGTCTCTGCAAAGGCCTTCTCAAGTTCTGCTTGGTAGGCGTTCACATCCTACAGTTAAATTAAATGCATTTGATGCAATTTTTCAATACAATTGGGAACATTTTGAAAGGAAATTGGATTAAAATATAAATATTTATGACTTTTTCTCCGGCACATTTCCCCTCCCTGAATGTACTATACATGGAAAGAATGCGTAATAAATATATTTGCCAGCCTTTTTTCCCTCTTGTATCGGAAGAGTAATAGGCACTTCCAATGGAAAAGAGTCAACTCTACAAGAACTGTACTTTGGTTTTGAAAAATCAGATCAATATTTACAGCTTCAATGAGAACAAAAAGAAATGTGCTTCTCAATCCTAAACATGCATAAGTCCCAGAGTCACCCTAATCTCCATGCAAATTCATCCCACAGCCCACCGCCCCCCACTATTTCTTTTTAAGATAATGACTACACATTTCTAAAATGCATTTCTCTATCTCCAAGATGATTTAAGTGGTGAAAAACTCTATGCTTTTCCTGAGTTCTAAGAGAAGCTACCATGGAAATTATCTTCTAAATCATTTAGACCATGTGTCTGTTGGAAGAAGGCTCTGGTGCTCACGCAAGTGACCTGGAAGAGGCCTGACTCTTCACCCACACAGACCACGGCCTCAAGATCACATGGCAAACATAAAAGTCAAATAGAACTGGGTTCAAAATGCAGCTCTCCTACTATCCTTGCTGTGTGACTGTGGACAGTCATTTGATCTCTGAGCCCCGGTTCTTATTCCAGAAGACAAGACACCCAACATTCCATCAAAGGCTGCTGTGAGACTGCCAACACCTGGCACCCAGAAGCTAAAGCCTGGCTCTTCCTCCCCTGCCCTTCCCTTCTTAATACCCCACTAACACTCTCTGTTTAAGAGGCTTGTCTGTCACTCCATATTTCTTAGACAGCAAACAACGATGCCTGTTATTTGCTGAGTGTCTACTAAATGCCAGGCTCTGAGCAAGAGGTCTTATATCATATTTGATCTTGACCTAACCCTAAAGTGTTGTGGACCGAGACAGCAGAATGTTAGAGCCTAAAATGTGGCCAAATCACCTGCCATTTACCACCCGTGCGACCTTCAGCAATAGATCATCCCCTGGCCAGAACTGAGGCCAACATGCTCACTTCCTGATCACTGCCCTAAGTGTCCTCAACCCCCACTCACTCAGCTCACTTCTGGGATCAGAGCTGTCTCCAATTCACAGTGACTCACAGTCATTTCTATCACTCCTCAAGGGGCATTACAGATGACAAGAAAAACTGTGGACTGGCCTCCTCTCTTTCCCAAGCTGTAGATGAAGATTTTTATCTTTTCTGCATGTCTGAATATGTGGCTCGCACACATGTGTATGGAGGACAAAGGGTGAGGGTGACACTGTCTTCTATTGCTCTCCACTTTATTATTTTTTTAAACAGGGTGTATCACTGAACCTGTAACTCCTTAAACAGCAGCCCTATCTCCCCTGCCACCCCACCCCAAGTTACAAACACCTTTCCCAGACTTGATATGGGTGCTGGGAATCCAAGCTCAGGTCCCTGTACTTCCACAACAAACACTTAGCCCACTTAGCACCCCTCCAGCTCCTACACAGATGTTTCTGGTCCTGAATTCCTTCTACCTGGGTGCTCTAGATGTTTTAGCCATGGGGCTTTAGGGAGCGCCCTGTACGGCCCCTGCCCTCTGCTGCACTCTGGACTCCCTTCCATCAGCCCAGGTCTAATCTTCCATTTCACAGCCTGAATCACACATGCTGTCAAGAGGCTGTGCAAGTTTGAACAACTACTAGCATTATTCACTTTGTTTGTGTTTCAGTTATACCAATAAAATAAAGTCACAAAAATAAATGTTCCAACTTTTCATTTATCATCTTTGTATTTTACAGTTACTGTAGCAATAAAATTTATACTCAGCAGTATGGTGAATTTTGCCTCTTGTAATGGAATTATTATTTTTTGTTTGTCTTTTAAAGCTACAGAGATAAAATTTAATCCCAACAATATGAGTGCTTTTGTTTTTAATGCCCCCTTATCGTAACTGATACACAGAACAATGGAAAACCAGCAGACAAATATGTTTACTTCACATCAAGGCTGACTGGGGTCAGGAGCTACACCACAGCCAACTCGTTACTAAGTTGAAGGACTGTGCAAAATGATAGACCTGAATTCTTCAAAAACCCTAATGACGATCTAGTAAAAATGATAGGGCAAGTCTTCGAAACAAACTGAGGTTACAGAAACAAGACTGGCAAGCCTAATGGAAGACTCTCAAATGTTTAAATATTTATTACATATGGAGATGATAACTAGGGGAAATCAGAAAACAACTTTGTTAGGTTGTAACATTATGATTTTCTAGGAGAGTGTCCTAACAAGACGACTCAATGCCAACGTACATAGGGTGCTGAGTGGTCGTATCTGCCACTAAGTAAGAGTGCGAGAAGAGAAAAAGGAAAATACATCATGTAGGACATTAACTGGTGAATTGACAGTGATCTATAATCTCACAACTTTTCTGTAAGTTTAAAATTTGTCAAAATAAGGGGGACAGGGCTATTCACAAAGTGATTTTCACTGAGACCCAATCGTACAAACAAATACTGACACAGATACCTTAATATGTGAAGCCTCAACTCTTAAGCTACACTGTGAAAGTACCACCCCGATTGTACACAAGATCAAGGATCACACTGATAGTACATAATTAGCTGGGCTCATATCTTGCTGGGACTCCAGCAACCTGATCTGCCAAGTAGACCTCATGGACTATGGGAAATAGCTGACATTTTGATCCATTGATCCAGCATTCTGAGCAGACTAACAAAAAGACTAGCCTAACTCCAAGGAGACATTAACCTACACACTAAATTAATTTCCTGTATCAAAACAAAGATCTCCACCATGCTTAAACAGCTAAATGTTTTCAAAGTCCTCCCACCACCCCCACATTCTGCTTCTTTGCTTCATGCGTTAAATCTCTGCCTGGAATTTGAAGGGGCGGGAGGATTCCTCCCCTCAGAAGTGTTTTCAGGAATAAGAGAAACACGGGTAGAAAGAGACTTAAAATGAGTCTACAAGATAGTTACCAGGTGCAGAGGACAAGTCAGTGGCACTGGGAATATCAATGACTCCTCTGGGGTGGTAAAAACACTCTTTCTTATCATTCATTGATAATGACTGGCTGTGGCATTTAGTCTTTGATAATTCACTGAACTATTCACACATGTGTAGCATGTATCTTATGTAGTCTTAAAGAGTTTTAAATGTATGTATCTTAAAGAACTTTAAAGAGTTCTTAAAGTCAAATAATAGGTGAATAATTTAAATTACTTAAGCCAACAGTCTATGATTAAGTAAATCATGGCATGTCCACTCAGTAGAGTATTACAAAGATGTAACAAAGATCCTGGTGTCATTGTTTGTGGGTTCTCCATCTGCCAACTTTCGCCGCCACATTCAGAGAGTCTGGTTTGATCGTATGCTCATTCAGTCCCAGTCCAGGTGGATTGGTGTGCTCCCATTAGTTCAGGCACACTGTCTCAGTAGGTGGACCAGATGGAGAACCCACAAACAATGACACCAGGACCTATCTCTTCTGCATGTATTAACTTTTTGAGAACCGAGTTTTTTTGAATGCACTCCTTCCTAGGCCAGGAGGGATGGGGGTGGGCCTTGGACTTCCAACAGGGCAGGGCACCATGCCCTCTTTCAAGGAAGAAGGGGGAGGGAGGAGGGGTGGGGGGGTAGTGGGAGGGGACCGGGAGAAGGGGAAGAAAGGAAAAAAAATTTTATATCTTTAATTATGTTCTTGAATGGAAAAAATAA
>PVIU01032175.1:0-13868 GCA_004026605.1 Ondatra zibethicus
GCTACACATCTGCAATCCCAGCACTCCTGCAGTTGAGATGGGAGGGTGCTACACATCTGCAATCCCAGCACTCCTGCAGTTGAGATGGGAGGGTGCTACACATCTGCAATCCCAGCACTCCTGCAGTTGAGATGGGAGGGTGCTACACATCTGCAATCCCAGCACTCCTGCAGTTGAGATGGGAGGGTGCTACACATCTGCAATCCCAGCACTCCTGCAGTTGAGATGGGAGGCAGAGATACTCACCCAGAAGCCCATAGACCAACTCCCAGGAGTACATGAAGCAAAAGAAACAAGAGCAACTGAACATCAACAAGGCGGAAAGCAAGAACCAACTCCTGAAAGTTGTACTCTGACTTCCAGTACACACACACACACACACACACACACACACACACACACACACACACACTAGTATTGTTTAACAGAAAGGAGTATGGGAAACCAAGTAAAAATCTATTCCACCTTAGCTAAGAAACTAGCAAAGAGATCAGAAACTAAGACTGTGAGACACATCACCTCTGCCTTACACACACTCTCGGTGGGTGGATTCAGTATAAAATCAGAGTGAACCCATCATTGCAGGGGCAAAGAACTGAGCAACACCTCTACAGAGAGAATTCAGGAAAGGCGAGAAGCAAGCTGCAGTGACTTACTACCTACGGGAATGAGATGAGTGGGCTGTGATTCTTCCAGTTTGTTTCTCAACCAGTCAAAATCCTGGTATCTTCTTCGAACAGAATATTCTGGCAAGTCAAACTCCACCCGAGTACTCTGCAAATAAGAAGAGAGAAGGGGAAACACACACAAGTGAGTGGGAGTGCATTCTGGCTGAGGAACCCAAATCAGGCAAGGACACACTT
This sequence comes from Ondatra zibethicus, assembly GCA_004026605.1. Classification (NCBI taxonomy): domain Eukaryota; kingdom Metazoa; phylum Chordata; class Mammalia; order Rodentia; family Cricetidae; genus Ondatra; species Ondatra zibethicus. Next base: position 864 of record PVIU01032175.1, read on the forward strand.
CCTTCCACCCATTCACCAGACAAAAGGCAGAGTTTCCTAGCAGGCTACAAAGTCAAGGAGCTAGGATGGAGCCCAGCATAGTGGTGGCCTTTAATTCAAGCACTTAGGAGGCAGAGGCAGGCAGATCAAGGTCAGCCTGGAGCTACAGAGTTATTTTCAGGACAGCCAAGGATACACAGAGAAACTCTGTCTTAAAAGACCAATAAGTGGAGGGGGAGGAGAGAGGACAGACAAACAGAAGGACCCAGGATGGAAACATCAGGTCTTTGGTTTGGATTTGATTTTTTTTTCCTACCCTCAGGAAATAGAACTCAGCAATTCTTCAGAATTGTCTACAACATTTGATTCATTTCCTCTAGCTTAACTCTGGGAGGGCTGTTGGTTGTTTCCCCCAGAATAATACAATTTCAGATATTGCTGCTGAACTGAATCCAAATCCATGAAAAAGAATGTTATCTCCACCTTCGGTTACATATGCTGACAAGCCTTGCTGAAGGCAGAGGGGACATAACCAAGTAGAGGCGACAGAAGACTGTTCCTGTGGAAGGCACATCCTAAGACTTTTGCCAGCACTCAAGATAGAGGCAAGGGAACTCTGTGAGTTCAAGGACAGCCTGCCTACATAGTCTCACTGTGTAGCTAGGGAGGCTACACAGTGAAACAGAAAAAAAAAAAGAAGGATTTTGCTTCATTCTGCCAGAACAATGACCTTGAAAGCAAACTGCATTTTAGATCTAGATTAGAAAACATGTAGAAAATATGCCAGTGTGTTGCAGAAAATGTTGATGATCTATGAATTTTTAAAGTTTTCTGAAATGCAATCACATTCCTTTAATAATACACCAATGTTAAATAAAATTAAGTTACACTGAAATACAAATTTTACTTTTTAACTGTTATTTCTTCTCAGATATACCATTCCTCCCTTGGTGGTTACCAGCAGTTACTGACCTCAACTATGAGATAAAGTACAAGATAAAAATTATCTATGTCACATTTTACAAATTTATCCTTTCAGGCCCAAAGTCTGTTTTAATCCAAGACTTCTAGAAAAATCTTTAAAATACTTAAAGAAGAGTTGTCCACCAAACAAGACTGTGAACAGCTTTTGGCTCTGAGATTATGATGTCATTCTCCCAAAAGCTGTCCCCTGGCCTGAGCAGAACTGGAAGGGGAGAGCTGGCCTTGAAGGGCTGCATCAGCTCCCATCCAGTCCCTCACACTGTAAGCATCCACGAGACAGAGCCTTCCCCATGTCAAAGCATGCAGGGTGGACACATCACAAAGGTACTGCGGAGGTATCAGGCTTTCCAGAGGAAGTGGAACTATGGATGACCTTGTTATCCACAGGCACAGCATGGCGGAACCCACTGACAGGGCTATGCTGTGCTCTGTGGCCCCAGTGGCAGTGAGCACCCATGCCAGGTTCCTGAAATACACGGAGTCCAGCGTCTTACTTTCCCCAACATTACAAACTTGGAAAGAGACACTTACAAGAACCCTCCCAATACCCAGACCCCAGAAGAAAACCTGTCAGTAGTAATGAGGGAAATAGGCAACTGGGTCTCTCCCTCTCCCTTCCTAAATATTCCATGAACAAAGTGACCACGATTCTTATGCTCATCAAATAAATTCCACAAACCACCATTTATGCAATATTCCTACTTTGTGAAATCAATACTTGGTAACTACAGAATGTAGGGGAATGCACTACAGCTGCAGTGTTGCAGAGATGTCCTGACTATCGGGAAGCCAGGATATACTTAGAGCAGCAGTAGCACAGCTCTGGAGGCTGGCGCTGCAATAGGGCAGCTCAGCCCTAGAAGAAAGGTGTCCTGACTATCGGGAAGCCAGGCTACCTGAAGCTGGGGTGCAATGGGGATTGGTCTCCTGCAGGATATAGTGATCCTGCTTTCTGGAGAGTCGCTATAGCTGAGTTCTGCTCTGTTCCCTGAAGGGAACGTCCTAGCAGAGCTATCTGCTTCTTCTCAGGCCCAAAATGTTTCATCTTTTGCTAAGACTCTGCTAAAGCAGAAGCCCTTGCAAAATGTAGCAATCTCCTTCATCTCTGAAAAGTTGTTACTTTTTCTGCCCAGCCTTGCTCAGCCCCCCTTCAAGAGCATCCTAGCAAGGTTCTTCTTTTCTGCTCCGCCTTGCTGAGACCCCTAAGGAAGGGTCTTTTTTTTTTTTTAGCTCAGTCCCTCCCAGTCAGGTTCTTCTAGTCTGTGCTGGTGAATGAAGGTGGTCACCCACGACTCTTTTGAGAAAGAGATTTATTTGGGAAGGAGGAGTCCAGGGGAGGGGCTGTCTCTGCCAGGGCGGGATTAAAGGCAGCCCTTAACCCAAGGGGCAGAGAGGCTTATTTAGGGCTTCTTAGGGGTGGAGTTTTCCCAGGGAAAAGAGGGATTGGTTAGTTTTTCCCTGCTCGGGGATTGGTCAGTTTTGTCGGTCAGGGCAGAGATAGCTCTGACTCTGTGGCCAAACTGTGTTTCTTTCACTGGTTCTTTTAGCTTTTTTATTCTAATCTTAGGACCAGGGCATATTTCTTTCACTGGCTCTGGATTCAGAATCAGGGTGCTCAGTGATTGGTTGGTTTCCTGCTCCAGTTGTCCCTTTTGCCCTACACAAAAGGCACAAGAAGCTGTGTTTTGCTTCAAGATTTCTGTATCTGGAGATTTGGCTCCACCCTTCTGTATGTTCAGGTTATATTTGCTTATTTTAAAACTACAAGAAAAATAATGAATGAAAAATATAAAAATGGATCTAGTCCTAAATAGAAAACAAAATTAATATTTAACTTTACAAACTTATACTTTTTCTATGCATATTCATTCAGTTTCTGTATCATTTTAATACATCCTGGATACCTTTGTGTTCAGACCTTTAAATTCACTTAACACATATATAATATTCAACTGAGTAACTATAACATAATTAATCCCTATTTAAATTGCTTCTGACTTTTAATCAATAAATAATATTACAGTAAACATCACTGGCCTTCTATCCATTAATCCCACTAAAATAAATTCCTAAGGATAGAACTGCTAGATAAGTGTGTGTGTGTGTGTTGTACATTTTTTATTTCATTTTTGAGATAGGGTTTCACTGTGTAAACCTGGTTGGCTGACCTGGAACTCACTTTGTAGACTGGACTTGGATTCAGATATCCACCTGTTTCTGCATCCCTAATGCTGTGATTAAAGGTGTGCCCTCCCCCCAAGACAGTTTATCCTGGTGTTCATCACTGCACATGCCAGCTTCTGCGGATCCTCCTGCCTCGACCTCCATCTCACAATAGGAACACTGGGATTGCAGATGCACTGCCATGTCCAGTTTTATGTGAGTTCCAGCATTCAAATTCTGGTCTTTACCATGTGTGACAAACATTCTATCCAGGTCATATATAATGTATGGATGTTTTCCCTGCATGTGTGTCTGCTCACCATTTATGTACCTGGCACTAGAGGAGAACAAGAAATGGCATCAGATTCCCTGGAACTGGAGTTGGAGACGGTTATAAGCTGTCATGTGTGTGCAGGAAATTGAACCCAGGTCCTCCTGAAGAACAGAGCCATCTCTCCAGACCCATCAAAATGTTTGTGTTATAAAGGTTCCACTAGGGACCACGGGAGATGTACTACTTGTCTGACACAGCAGGGTAAATATCATGAAACAGAAAGGCTCATTATTTTTCAGCTCAGAATTTATTTATTTTGACCACAGCTTATTCTATGAAAGACATACTGATACATAAAATACAATCAAATGACAAAAATTAGAAATAGGTGAGAAAGATACAGGAAAAACAAGGACAGGGAGCCTAGCACCCTGGAGGTAGGAGCGAGGCCAGCACAACACACTTGCCACACAGCACTGCAAAGCCGCTGAAAGTGGGCCACACGCACGGCTGTGACTTTCTGGAGAGGAGCTGGGAGAGCAGACTCAGGAACTCACAAAACATTTCGATCAACAAAACTCCGGGGACGAGTATAGTGAGTTTTCCTCTGTGAAATTCAAGGTTTCTAATCTCTAATATCAGTAAACAGAAAAGCAAGCAGACAGACAGACACACAAATTCCAATCATTAGAGAGAACCTCTACATCATCCTTCCATATTGTGTCCATAACCTACAGTGTCCATCCGAGGTCGCTCCAGTCAGATCTGAGAAAGTAATTAAGGCAGAGAAGCCTAGCACTGCTGCTCCAGAGGAACACCTCTCTAGTCATCTCTGGAAACATTAGCTACAAAGCCACAGTCTAAAACACCCAGCGGGACAGCCTGCACATGCCCTCACAGATCACAAAAGGTCTCCCCCCCTCCACCAGAGCTAGAAGGCACAGGGCTCTGGGAGCTCAATGTCCTACATAGGAGTAACTTTTATCCTACAGATTATTTTATGAGTACCCAAAGATTTTGAACAGACTTTTTGAAAAGTTAAATGGTACAAAAGCAGTCCCCAATGGCAAAAGAATCCATGATGAGTTTATTGAAACTGGCCAAAACACTAAATTATTCTAGCAACTGCTGACTTTCATAAACTCAAATTCTAAGATTATGCTCTGCTAACACCTGAACATTTAGCAATATCAGGCAAAGAGCAACACACACTCTACAACAGGATCCCCAGCACTGTCAAGCAACCTCAGCCTTCCCTGAATCACCAAGAAATCTCAACCTTCCCTCTTTCACCAATCAATCTTAACACTCCCTGCATCACCAAGCAACCTCAGCCTTCCCTGCATCACCAAACTCAATACTCCCGGCATCACCAAGAAACCTCAACATTCCCTACACCACCAAGAAACCTCCTTCCCTGTATCACCAAGCAACCTCAACACTCCCTGCATCACCAGTTATTAAAAAGCTGCAGACAGCTTGAAAACATCTTGACCTCCCTTTGTTCCTGCCAGATGATCATGTCACTCTGCCCTAGAGAAAACTTCAGATATAAGCAAAGAATCCCTTAGCTTCCTGCCATGAGACAAGATGCCCTTCCTTTTCCAGAACAATGGGGAAAGTGTGTCTGCCAGATGATCATGTCACTCTGCCCTAGAGAAAACTTCAGATATAAGAAAGAATCCCTTAGCTTCCTGCCATGAGACAAGATGCCCTTCCCTTTTCCAGAACAATGGGGAAAGTGTGTTTCTTCCACCAGAGGCCAAGACATGTTTGTCCTCAGCACAGACCTCCTAACACACCCAGAAACTCACCCCTATGTCTACTTTTCCCTACACCATCACTTTCTGTCCATCTGGCTCTTAATTCTCCTTCATCCTCAAAAATAAAACCATGTAAACCAGACACAGTGATGCATATCTGTAATTGCAGCACTCAGGAGGCCGAGGCGGGATGATGAGTTCTATGCAAGCCTGGACAGCAAGTTTGAAGTCAGCAAGGCTCTGTCTAACACATTCATACACACGCATGCATGCATATGGACACACACAGCTTTTATCTTTTTCAAGTGCTCTGTTGTAGTTACTGCTCGCTTGATGCTTTCTTCTTGCCAAGCTACCAACACTCACATCTTTCCCCCTTATTTCCCACTCACATTAACCAACTGCAAGCCACATCAATGAAACTGACCAAACCATGGTCACCTAAACCCTTGTCACTAAGTCAAACATCCACTTATGATCCTGAACTCCTTATGCAAACCTCTTAGCATCATTTACACTCTAGAATACTGAGGCATCTGATGAGAAACTGGCTAAAGCAAAGGAGTTGGTGATGGATGACAAGAAGATATAATCCTAAAGTGTCCCTCCAGGGTAGCCCCAAATCCACTGGAACTGACAATGAAGACTAGCCATCACAGGAGAAGTATAGCACAATTATTAAAAGAGCAGACTTTGGGCTCAAGCTCCAGCCTCACCGCACATTAGCTGCATGTCACTGAGCGGTCATATTCGTGTCACTGTGTCTAAGTTCCACTTTAAAACTAAGAAAGTTGCAATATTCACTCCACTATGTAAAGATAAACAAGGCACTTAGAGCACTTTGCGAAAAATAAACAGTGGGACAGTGGACAAGAGAACAGGACTGCAGTCTCAGAGATGATGGAAAGTGTGCTGCCTGGGACTTGCTAGCAAAGAATGATTCACACGTGCGTGAGATGACAGTCAGTGAGTTAGCTCCATACAAATGTTCATTTTCATGAAAGAATAGAGACTAGCACACTAAGCCACCAATAGTAATTTCTAACTATGAGTTATAGGCATGTTTTCATTTTACTATTTTAGCTTACTTTCATTTTCTAAGTTTTCTACAAAAGATTAAGTATATTTTAAAATAAAAATTGAAATTTCCAACACAAAAATGGATAGACATATGGTTAAGTGTCTAATAATTAGCTGCTACTGTGTTATGTATTTCTAAGAGCCTGCAGAAAAAAGAGCCAGGAGCTGTTGGACTACAAGTGGCTGTGCTATGCTGGCCTGCCCATGTAAGAGGAAGGCATGGATGGTGGAGATTTAATGAGCATTCCTTATCAGAATGTCTTCAGTTAAATTCAGCTCAGTACTGTGTCATCAAGAATCTACATTACGTTGGAAGCATGGGGACCATGAGAGAGGGTTGAAGGGCCTCCAGGGAAGAAGAAGGGAGGGGAGAGAAAAATGTATGGCTCAATAAAATCAATTAAAAAAGAATCTGCATTACATGCCTTTGGAGATGGCTCAGTGGTTAATGACTGCTCTTCCAGACCTGGGTTCAGTTCCCAGTACCTACGTGGCAGCTAACTATCTGTAACTCCAAGAACTGACACCCTCACACAGACATACATGCAGGCAAAGCATCAATGCACATAAAAATAAATAAACTTTTAAAAAGGAAAGAAAAGAATAAATGAATCTGTATTAGCGAGGTCAGAGTTAACTCACTGACTGCTCTTCCAGAGGATCCTGGGTTTGTGTCCCAGCCCCTGCACGGCAGCCCGTGATCATCTGCAGCCCCAGTACCCTCTTCTGGCCTCCAAAGGGCACCAAGCATGCACACTGTATGTAAACAAAACACTCATACACATAAAAATAAAAATTAAAAAGAAAAAAATCTGAATTAGACGTAGGCATAGTAGCACACACTTTTAACCATGGTACTTATGGGGCAGAAGGGGGCAAATCTCTCTGAGTTCCAGGCCAGCCAGGGCTACAGAGTGAGGCCCTGTCTCCATCATCATCATCAGTTGGAGCAGGTGCATTAGCCAATGAACCAGCTAAGCCCTGCAGAGTTTGTCTTTGTGTATGTGTGTTGGAGGATTTGGAGGGCTGTAGGGTGCAGGAGTCAAGTAGTGGGAGAAACTGTCAGGCTGGGTCAGCACTGCTGTACCAGGCTGCTCGCAGTACCAAGAAAAACAGGTTTTGCATTTTACTGAATACAGGGTGAAAAGTTCACCCCAAGAAAAAGTAAACAAATGGAAAGAATTCCTGGAAATATGTATATTACCTAGGACCTCTGAGGAAACCATACATGTGTGAGCACCCTCTCAGCGAGATAACAGGGCAGCTATACATGGACAGGCAAACCTTTAAGTGTGAGCCAGGTGTAGAAAGATGGGGTAAGGCTGACACTGAAAGACAGAAAATGGAGATCTCCCATGCTCTTGGATAGGTAAGCCCAACATAATAAAAATGGCAGTCTTACCAAAAGCAATCTACAGATTCAATTAAATCCCCATCAAAAACCCAATACAATTCTTCACTGACCTCGAAAGAACAATACTCCACTTCATACGGAAAAACAAAAGCCCAGGATAGCCAAAACAATCCTGTACAATAAAGGAACTTCCAGAGGCAATACCATCCCTGACTTCAAACTCTACTATAGAATATACAATACTATAGAATATAGAATACAGTAATGAAAACAGCTTGGTATTGACATAAAAACAGACAGGTGGACCAATGGAATCAAATCAAAGACACCAATATTAATCTACACAACTATGAATACCTGATTTTTGACAAAGAAGCTAAAATCATACAATAGAAAAAAAGAAAGCATCTTCAACAAATGCTGCTGGCATAACTGGATATCAATATGTAGAAGAATGCAAATAGATCCATATCTATCCCCATGCATGAAACTCAAGTCCAAATGGATCAAAGACCTCAACATAAATCCAGTCACACTGAATCTCACAGAAGAGAAAGTGGGAAGTAGCCTTGAATACATGGACACAGGAAACCATTTCCTAAATATAACCCCAAGTAGCACAGACACTGAGAGCAACAATAAATAAATGGGACCCCCTGAAACTGAGAAGCTTTGTAAGGCAAAGGACACAGTCAACAAGACAAAATGACAGCCAACTGAATGGGAAAAGATCTTCACCAACCCCACATCAGACAGAGGACTGATCTCCAAAAATATAAAGAACTCAAGAAACTAGACATCAAAATACCAAATAATCCAATTAAAAAAATGGGGTACAGATCTAAACAGAGAATTCTCAACAGAAGAATCTCAAATGGCCAAAAGACACTTAAGGAATTGCTCAACATCCTTAGCCTCAGGGAAATGCAAATCAAAATGACTTTGAGATACCATCTTATACTATTAAGTATTAAGAATGGCTAAGATTGGGCTGGAGAATTGCCTGCTCTTCCAAAGGTCCTGAGTTCAATTCCCAGCAACCACATGGTGGTCACAACCATCTGTAATGAGGTCTGGTGCCCTCTTCTGGCCTGCAGGCATACACGCAAACAGAATATTGTATACATAATAAATAAAAAATATTTTAAAAGAAGAATGGCTAAGATCAAAAACACTGATGATAGCTTATGCTGGAGAGGATGTGGAGTAAGGGGAATACTCCTTCATTGCTGGTAGGAGTGCAAACTTGTACAGCTGCTTTGGAAAACAGTATGACAGTTTCTCAGAAAATTGGGAATCAATCTATCTCAAGACCCAGCGATACTACTCTTGGGTATATACTCAAAGGATGCACACTCACGCAACAAAAACATCTGCTCAACTATGTTCATAACAGCACTAGTCATAATAGCCAGAACATGGAAACAATGTAGATGCCCCTCAACCAAAGAATGGATAAAGAAAATGTGGTACATTTACACAATGGAGTACTACTCAGTGGTAAAAAACAACCCCGAGTGAGATAACCCAGACACAGAAGGACAAACACGGCATTTATTCACTCACAAGTGGACTCTAGACATAAGGCAAAGGATAATGGCCTACAGTCCACTACCCCAGAGAAGCTAGGCAACAAGGAGAACCCTAAGAGAAAAATACATGAATTTATTAAACCAATACAAGTGACAAATCTTTACAGGATACAAGACCATTGTCGCACAACACTCCCCATTTTTTTAAAAACAAGAACTCTGAATCTAGTCTCCTTTGTTTAGCTTTTTTCCTGACCATTATCCATAACAACTTGTAGCCAACATTCTAAACAAAGACAAACATCCATAATCAATTTTGTGGGGGATGTGGGTGTAGTTTTCTAGGCTACTTCCTGCTGATTGGGGGCACTAATAATCTTATGGGGACCTAAAGAAAATATAAGATTATGGTCAAGTCCTGAATGGAATATTCTGTGAGGCTTGATCAACTCAACCAGCAGTCTTGAGGCTGTTCTAGATGTAGAACTCAGAGAAAACTCCAATAGAGATCCTCCCTAAAATGTTGGATCATCTGGGCCACCCACTCCTATTGGAAATTTTTCAGTGTCTTGGTCCATCAAACCACATTTGTCTGGAAAGAATCCACAGGTTCTCATCCTCTGTGGAAACAAAAGCAGAACCTCTTTTCTAAAGCAACATATCCTTAGACCCAAACTTTGAAGTCAAGATACCTTTTAAAATACATATGTTGGTTTAGCTTAGCATCTCATACAATGAGATGTCTCTCTGAACTTAGCTCATTCACAGTCAAAAAATTAAAAGAAAATATAATAATATACATAATCCATACTCTCTGTGTATATTCCATCTTTATGTGGCTTATTTTTTTTTAGTCCTTTAGTCTATTACTGTCTGTACTCTGTCTCTTTAAAGATTTTGTTTTATTTTTTAAAACCATTCACTTAAAAAAAAAACTATTTATCTCTCCCAAGCCTATATACATTTATCTAACACTGTGACCCATTTAGAGGTCTTTTACATCTGAATTTGTCTTTATTGCATATCTGTAATAATTTTCTGACCAGGAATGCTTTAAAAACGGTAGGCCGCTTACTCCTACCTAGGTGCTGAGCCTTTCCTCTTCTCAGGCTTTCAATATGGCAGAGGTAGTTCACCATCTGCTCTGGGACTGCTGGCTGGGAGCCGGCCCCACGGACCACAACTCTGGGCACACAGCACATAAACCCTTTCTATCTGAGTAAAAGCTAAATCTGCCACATAGCACACTGCGTAGCCTGAAAATATCTGTGTATGCAGCAGGAATCCACCATGCTCTCCTGCTTGTGCACATCTAGCAGACCTGATCCCACTGCCTGCACAAGCAGGGACTGCTAAGCCACAGGCATGGTCTCAGCTACTTACCTCCTGACTCCTGAGTGGGCACATAAGCATCCATACCCAAAGTGGATGGTTGGCATCAACCCCCAAAAGGAGCCAAAGCTGTTCCTGTAACTAGCACAAACCAGAAAGCCTTCCCTTAAAGAAACTGCACAATTCTTGCCACTAAAGCTGAATCAGGAAAACTCTTAAAGGAGCCGCATCTCTGCTTGCCAGAGTGTGTTTGTGTATGTCTAAAATTCCTTCCCAAACTCTCTCAGGTTTTAAGTGGATTTAGTTGGCCATGTTTGCACCAATTATTGACAGAGGTTTCTGTCCTGCCCAGTCCCACAGTGTCTGAAGATACTGATTGTCACAAGTTGGGGATGGAGACAAGTGGAGGGTGCTAGTAGCATCTAATGGACAGAGTCTAGGGATTCCCTACATCCTACAATAGCACAGCCCCCACAAGAAAGTGTTGTTCATTTCACAGTATCAACCCTGCTCTAACTCTAAAATTTTAATACTATTTTGAATATGAAAAAAAGACTTCAAAAAAGTAAAAGTTAACAATACAGATGTAGGGATGTAGTTCAGTGGTAGAGCACTTGCCTAGCAGATACAAGGCTCTGTGTTCCATACCCACCATTCCCCCAAAGAGTAAGAATTAAAAGTATGATCCCGAAGTGGTGGCACATACCTTTAATCCCAGCACTTGGGAGGCAGAGACAGGCAGATCTCTGTGAGTTTGAGGCCAGCCTGGTCTACAAGAGCTAGTTCCAGGACAGCCAGAGCTGTTACACAGAGAAACCCTGTCTCAAAAAACCAAAAGAATTAAATGTATCATTTTACAAGTAGAATTAAATGAAAAATATGAACTTTGTAGTCTTACAAATTCATGTTAGAAACCTAGTTACCGATTTTGTTGCCCCATATAAGTTATATTCGATTTCCTCACGTATAAAATTCTAACTGAACACAAATCTTTAAGATTTCTGCTAAAACTAATCAATTTAGTCCCAGTGCTCTGCCCTCTATCGGTCTGGCAAAGAGTCACCAGACATCAGTTTCAGTCCCCTCACTTCTCAAATCCTGGTCCCATCACAGAGACTTGGATTGGTATAAGTCATGCATATTGTGAAACATTAAGCAAAACCACTAATGACACAGAGGTATTGCAGGGATTAAACGTTTTATTTAAACTATTTCAGCCACAATTTCCCCCATTTAAAGAATAAAAACCTATTGTAAGCATATAATCCTTTTTAACTTTTAATATAACCTCTCTCTCATAACTATAAAAAAGTGACCACAGGAGAGACAGCAAAAGCAGAGAGAGGATCTCAATGGCTCAGAGCATTGTTCTAGGCTGTTTATCCTAGTGCTGTGATAAACAGTATGGCCAAAATCAATTTGGGGATGAGAGGGTCTATTTGGTTTACACATCCCAATCACAGTTCATCACTGGGGGAAGTCAAGGTAGAAACTTAAAGGCAAGGACTGATGCAGAGACCATGAAGGAAGGCTGCTTACTGGCCTGCTCATGGTTAGCTGCCTTCCTAATACCTCACAGGACCACCTGCCCAAGGGTTGTACCAAGTACACTGGACTGGGCCTTCTTACATCAGTCACTAATTAAGAAAATGCTTCTCAGACTTACCTATAGGTCAATCTTCGAGAGGTATCCTCTTACTTGAGGATCCTTCCTCTAGATGACCATAGCCTTTGTCAACTGCCCAAAAACGAAAACAAAAAACACATGCACAAGTATGAACCCGGCAAAGTAGGGGACCTACTTTGGTAGTGATCCTGTATGTGATGTAGGTCTCCATTGTACAGACATGCTTCTTAGGATCATCAACGGTGACAAAGAGATCTCTGGTTTCACCATCAATGTCATCATCAAGCTGGAGTCTGTTCAGAAGGGAAGATGAAGACGCTGGGCTTGAAGTGCCTGCTGGAGTACCACCATTGGGCAAAATGAGATCCTGCAAGAAAAGAACAGTGAATGAAGAACCTCACCAAACCACAGCTGCTGCAGCCATACTATAAAATACCTCAAAAACAATTGCCAATGCGACCGTGCCTCTCACACTCCATGTATCTTAAATGAACAGGTCACAGGAGGAACTCAAGTAGAAACTGATGCAGAGGCCATGGAGGAATGCTGCTTACTGGCTTGCTCTCCATGGCTTGCTCTGCCTGCTTTCAAATAAACCCTAGGATGACTTGTCCATGGGTGATACTCCCACAGTGGGCTTGACCCTCCCACATCAATCATTAATCAATACAATGCCTCACAGACTTGCCTACATGCCAATATGATGGAGGTGTCTTCTAGACTGAGGTTCATTTTCCCAGATGGCTCTAGCTTGTGTCAAGTTGAGAAAAAGCTAACCAAATCTTAGCCTCGTATGCTATCTGTCCTGTTTTGTATTTAAAATTTCACAGTAAAAAAAATTTTTTTAAGAGATTGTCAGAGGGAGAAATGTCAGGAAGGAAGGAAAGAAGGAAGGGAGGAAGGGAGGGAGGGAGGGA